>CAUXCA010000051.1:115000-132500 GCA_963564615.1 Rhorus exstirpatorius
ATTCCGGGATGGTGCGATAGACCATTATCTCTCTGTATCGTTGAAGAAAAACATTGAATAATTTTGAAAAAATTATCGCGAATCCGTGAATGCCGTTGAAAAAATAAAAAAAATTGAAAAAAGAAAAATTCCGATTATTGAAGTTTTACTGAAAAAAAAACGGTCCGATCGAAAAAAAAACTAAGTCCAAATTCCGGGATGGACCGTTCCGAGAAAAATTCCGGGATGGACCGTTTCGAGAAAAATTCCGGGATGGACCGTTTCGAGAATAATTCCGGGATGGTGCGATAGACCATTATCTCTCTGTATCGTTGAAGAAAAACATTGAATAATTTTGAAAAAATTATCGCGAATCCGTGAATGCCGTTGAAAAAATAAAAAAAATTGAAAAAAGAAAAATTCCGATTATTGAAGTTTTACTGAAAAAAAAACGGTCCGATCGAAAAAAAAACTAAGTCCAAATTCCGGGATGGACCGTTCCGAGAAAAATTCCGGGATGGACCGTTTCGAGAAAAATTCCGGGATGGACCGTTTCGAGAATAATTCCGGGATGGTGCGATAGACCATTATCTCTCTGTATCGTTGAAGAAAAACATTGAATAATTTTGAAAAAATTATCGCGAATCCGTGAATGCCGTTGAAAAAATAAAAAAAATTGAAAAAAGAAAAATTCCGATTATTGAAGTTTTACTGAAAAAAAAACGGTCCGATCGAAAAAAAAACTAAGTCCAAATTCCGGGATGGACCGTTCCGAGAAAAATTCCGGGATGGACCGTTTCGAGAAAAATTCCGGGATGGACCGTTTCGAGAATAATTCCGGGATGGTGCGATAGACCATTATCTCTCTGTATCGTTGAAGAAAAACATTGAATAATTTTGAAAAAATTATCGTGAATCCGTGAATGCCGTTGAAAAAATAAAAAAAATTGAAAAAAGAAAAATTCCGATTATTGAAGTTTTACTGAAAAAAAAACGGTCCGATCGAAAAAAAAACTAAGTCCAAATTCCGGGATGGACCGTTTCGAGAATAATTCCGGGATGGTGCGATAGACCATTATCTCTCTGTATCGTTGAAGAAAAACATTGAATAATTTTGAAAAAATTATCGCGAATCCGTGAATGCCGTTGAAAAAATAAAAAAAATTGAAAAAAGAAAAATTCCGATTATTGAAGTTTTACTGAAAAAAAAACGGTCCGATCGAAAAAAAAACTAAGTCCAAATTCCGGGATGGACCGTTTCGAGAATAATTCCGGGATGGTGCGATAGACCATTATCTCTCTGTATCGTTGAAGAAAAACATTGAATAATTTTGAAAAAATTATCGTGAATCCGTGAATGCCGTTGAAAAAATAAAAAAAATTGAAAAAAGAAAAATTCCGATTATTGAAGTTTTACTGAAAAAAAAACGGTCCGATCGAAAAAAAAACTAAGTCCAAATTCCGGGATGGACCGTTCCGAGAAAAATTCCGGGATGGACCGTTTCGAGAAAAATTCCGGGATGGACCGTTTCGAGAATAATTCCGGGATGGTGCGATAGACCATTATCTCTCTGTATCGTTGAAGAAAAACATTGAATAATTTTGAAAAAATTATCGTGAATCCGTGAATGCCGTTGAAAAAATAAAAAAAATTGAAAAAAGAAAAATTCCGATTATTGAAGTTTTACTGAAAAAAAAACGGTCCGATCGAAAAAAAAACTAAGTCCAAATTCCGGGATGGACCGTTCCGAGAAAAATTCCGGGATGGACCGTTTCGAGAAAAATTCCGGGATGGACCGTTTCGAGAAAAATTCCGGGATGGACCGTTTCGAGAATAATTCCGGGATGGACCGTTTCGAGAAAAATTCCGGGATGGACCGTTTCGAGAAAAATTCCGGGATGGTGCGATAGACCATTATCTCTCTGTATCGTTGAAGAAAAACATTGAATAATTTTGAAAAAATTATCGCGAATCCGTGAATGCCGTTGAAAAAATAAAAAAAATTGAAAAAAGAAAAATTCCGATTATTGAAGTTTTACTGAAAAAAAAAACGGTCCGATCGAAAAAAAAACTAAGTCCAAATTCCGGGATGGACCGTTCCGAGAAAAATTCCGGGATGGACCGTTTCGAGAATAATTCCGGGATGGTGCGATAGACCATTATCTCTCTGTATCGTTGAAGAAAAACATTGAATAATTTTGAAAAAATTATCGCGAATCCGTGAATGCCGTTGAAAAAATAAAAAAAATTGAAAAAAGAAAAATTCCGATTATTGAAGTTTTACTGAAAAAAAAACGGTCCGATCGAAAAAAAAACTAAGTCCAAATTCCGGGATGGACCGTTTCGAGAATAATTCCGGGATGGTGCGATAGACCATTATCTCTCTGTATCGTTGAAGAAAAACATTGAATAATTTTGAAAAAATTATCGTGAATCCGTGAATGCCGTTGAAAAAATAAAAAAAATTGAAAAAAGAAAAATTCCGATTATTGAAGTTTTACTGAAAAAAAAACGGTCCGATCGAAAAAAAAACTAAGTCCAAATTCCGGGATGGACCGTTCCGAGAAAAATTCCGGGATGGACCGTTTCGAGAAAAATTCCGGGATGGACCGTTTCGAGAAAAATTCCGGGATGGACCGTTTCGAGAATAATTCCGGGATGGTGCGATAGACCATTATCTCTCTCTGTATCGTTGAAGAAAAACATTGAATAATTTTGAAAAAATTATCGCGAATCCGTGAATGCCGTTGAAAAAATAAAAAAAATTGAAAAAAGAAAAATTCCGATTATTGAAGTTTTACTGAAAAAAAAAACGGTCCGATCGAAAAAAAAACTAAGTCCAAATTCCGGGATGGACCGTTCCGAGAAAAATTCCGGGATGGACCGTTTCGAGAAAAATTCCGGGATGGACCGTTTCGAGAAAAATTCCGGGATGGTGCGATAGACCATTATCTCTCTGTATCGTTGAAGAAAAACATTGAATAATTTTGAAAAAATTATCGCGAATCCGTGAATGCCGTTGAAAAAATAAAAAAAATTGAAAAAAGAAAAATTCCGATTATTGAAGTTTTACTGAAAAAAAAACGGTCCGATCGAAAAAAAAACTAAGTCCAAATTCCGGGATGGACCGTTCCGAGAAAAATTCCGGGATGGACCGTTTCGAGAAAAATTCCGGGATGGACCGTTTCGAGAATAATTCCGGGATGGTGCGATAGACCATTATCTCTCTGTATCGTTGAAGAAAAACATTGAATAATTTTGAAAAAATTATCGTGAATCCGTGAATGCCGTTGAAAAAATAAAAAAAATTGAAAAAAGAAAAATTCCGATTATTGAAGTTTTACTGAAAAAAAAACGGTCCGATCGAAAAAAAAACTAAGTCCAAATTCCGGGATGGACCGTTCCGAGAAAAATTCCGGGATGGACCGTTTCGAGAAAAATTCCGGGATGGACCGTTTCGAGAATAATTCCGGGATGGTGCGATAGACCATTATCTCTCTGTATCGTTGAAGAAAAACATTGAATAATTTTGAAAAAATTATCGTGAATCCGTGAATGCCGTTGAAAAAATAAAAAAAATTGAAAAAAGAAAAATTCCGATTATTGAAGTTTTACTGAAAAAAAAACGGTCCGATCGAAAAAAAAACTAAGTCCAAATTCCGGGATGGACCGTTCCGAGAAAAATTCCGGGATGGACCGTTTCGAGAAAAATTCCGGGATGGACCGTTTCGAGAAAAATTCCGGGATGGACCGTTTCGAGAATAATTCCGGGATGGACCGTTTCGAGAAAAATTCCGGGATGGACCGTTTCGAGAAAAATTCCGGGATGGTGCGATAGACCATTATCTCTCTGTATCGTTGAAGAAAAACATTGAATAATTTTGAAAAAATTATCGCGAATCCGTGAATGCCGTTGAAAAAATAAAAAAAATTGAAAAAAGAAAAATTCCGATTATTGAAGTTTTACTGAAAAAAAAAACGGTCCGATCGAAAAAAAAACTAAGTCCAAATTCCGGGATGGACCGTTCCGAGAAAAATTCCGGGATGGACCGTTTCGAGAATAATTCCGGGATGGTGCGATAGACCATTATCTCTCTGTATCGTTGAAGAAAAACATTGAATAATTTTGAAAAAATTATCGCGAATCCGTGAATGCCGTTGAAAAAATAAAAAAAATTGAAAAAAGAAAAATTCCGATTATTGAAGTTTTACTGAAAAAAAAACGGTCCGATCGAAAAAAAAACTAAGTCCAAATTCCGGGATGGACCGTTCCGAGAAAAATTCCGGGATGGACCGTTTCGAGAAAAATTCCGGGATGGACCGTTTCGAGAAAAATTCCGGGATGGTGCGATAGACCATTATCTCTCTGTATCGTTGAAGAAAAACATTGAATAATTTTGAAAAAATTATCGCGAATCCGTGAATGCCGTTGAAAAAATAAAAAAAATTGAAAAAAGAAAAATTCCGATTATTGAAGTTTTACTGAAAAAAAAACGGTCCGATCGAAAAAAAAACTAAGTCCAAATTCCGGGATGGACCGTTCCGAGAAAAATTCCGGGATGGACCGTTTCGAGAATAATTCCGGGATGGTGCGATAGACCATTATCTCTCTGTATCGTTGAAGAAAAACATTGAATAATTTTGAAAAAATTATCGCGAATCCGTGAATGCCGTTGAAAAAATAAAAAAAATTGAAAAAAGAAAAATTCCGATTATTGAAGTTTTACTGAAAAAAAAACGGTCCGATCGAAAAAAAAACTAAGTCCAAATTCCGGGATGGACCGTTTCGAGAATAATTCCGGGATGGTGCGATAGACCATTATCTCTCTGTATCGTTGAAGAAAAACATTGAATAATTTTGAAAAAATTATCGTGAATCCGTGAATGCCGTTGAAAAAATAAAAAAAATTGAAAAAAGAAAAATTCCGATTATTGAAGTTTTACTGAAAAAAAAACGGTCCGATCGAAAAAAAAACTAAGTCCAAATTCCGGGATGGACCGTTCCGAGAAAAATTCCGGGATGGACCGTTTCGAGAAAAATTCCGGGATGGACCGTTTCGAGAAAAATTCCGGGATGGACCGTTTCGAGAATAATTCCGGGATGGTGCGATAGACCATTATCTCTCTGTATCGTTGAAGAAAAACATTGAATAATTTTGAAAAAATTATCGCGAATCCGTGAATGCCGTTGAAAAAATAAAAAAAATTGAAAAAAGAAAAATTCCGATTATTGAAGTTTTACTGAAAAAAAAACGGTCCGATCGAAAAAAAAACTAAGTCCAAATTCCGGGATGGACCGTTCCGAGAAAAATTCCGGGATGGACCGTTTCGAGAAAAATTCCGGGATGGACCGTTTCGAGAAAAATTCCGGGATGGTGCGATAGACCATTATCTCTCTGTATCGTTGAAGAAAAACATTGAATAATTTTGAAAAAATTATCGCGAATCCGTGAATGCCGTTGAAAAAATAAAAAAAATTGAAAAAAGAAAAATTCCGATTATTGAAGTTTTACTGAAAAAAAAACGGTCCGATCGAAAAAAAAACTAAGTCCAAATTCCGGGATGGACCGTTCCGAGAAAAATTCCGGGATGGACCGTTTCGAGAAAAATTCCGGGATGGACCGTTTCGAGAATAATTCCGGGATGGTGCGATAGACCATTATCTCTCTGTATCGTTGAAGAAAAACATTGAATAATTTTGAAAAAATTATCGTGAATCCGTGAATGCCGTTGAAAAAATAAAAAAAATTGAAAAAAGAAAAATTCCGATTATTGAAGTTTTACTGAAAAAAAAACGGTCCGATCGAAAAAAAAACTAAGTCCAAATTCCGGGATGGACCGTTCCGAGAAAAATTCCGGGATGGACCGTTTCGAGAAAAATTCCGGGATGGACCGTTTCGAGAATAATTCCGGGATGGTGCGATAGACCATTATCTCTCTGTATCGTTGAAGAAAAACATTGAATAATTTTGAAAAAATTATCGTGAATCCGTGAATGCCGTTGAAAAAATAAAAAAAATTGAAAAAAGAAAAATTCCGATTATTGAAGTTTTACTGAAAAAAAAACGGTCCGATCGAAAAAAAAACTAAGTCCAAATTCCGGGATGGACCGTTCCGAGAAAAATTCCGGGATGGACCGTTTCGAGAAAAATTCCGGGATGGACCGTTTCGAGAATAATTCCGGGATGGTGCGATAGACCATTATCTCTCTGTATCGTTGAAGAAAAACATTGAATAATTTTGAAAAAATTATCGTGAATCCGTGAATGCCGTTGAAAAAATAAAAAAAATTGAAAAAAGAAAAATTCCGATTATTGAAGTTTTACTGAAAAAAAAACGGTCCGATCGAAAAAAAAACTAAGTCCAAATTCCGGGATGGACCGTTCCGAGAAAAATTCCGGGATGGACCGTTTCGAGAAAAATTCCGGGATGGACCGTTTCGAGAATAATTCCGGGATGGTGCGATAGACCATTATCTCTCTGTATCGTTGAAGAAAAACATTGAATAATTTTGAAAAAATTATCGTGAATCCGTGAATGCCGTTGAAAAAATAAAAAAAATTGAAAAAAGAAAAATTCCGATTATTGAAGTTTTACTGAAAAAAAAACGGTCCGATCGAAAAAAAAACTAAGTCCAAATTCCGGGATGGACCGTTCCGAGAAAAATTCCGGGATGGACCGTTTCGAGAAAAATTCCGGGATGGACCGTTTCGAGAAAAATTCCGGGATGGACCGTTTCGAGAATAATTCCGGGATGGACCGTTTCGAGAAAAATTCCGGGATGGACCGTTTCGAGAAAAATTCCGGGATGGTGCGATAGACCATTATCTCTCTGTATCGTTGAAGAAAAACATTGAATAATTTTGAAAAAATTATCGCGAATCCGTGAATGCCGTTGAAAAAATAAAAAAAATTGAAAAAAGAAAAATTCCGATTATTGAAGTTTTACTGAAAAAAAAAACGGTCCGATCGAAAAAAAAACTAAGTCCAAATTCCGGGATGGACCGTTCCGAGAAAAATTCCGGGATGGACCGTTTCGAGAATAATTCCGGGATGGTGCGATAGACCATTATCTCTCTGTATCGTTGAAGAAAAACATTGAATAATTTTGAAAAAATTATCGCGAATCCGTGAATGCCGTTGAAAAAATAAAAAAAATTGAAAAAAGAAAAATTCCGATTATTGAAGTTTTACTGAAAAAAAAACGGTCCGATCGAAAAAAAAACTAAGTCCAAATTCCGGGATGGACCGTTTCGAGAATAATTCCGGGATGGTGCGATAGACCATTATCTCTCTGTATCGTTGAAGAAAAACATTGAATAATTTTGAAAAAATTATCGTGAATCCGTGAATGCCGTTGAAAAAATAAAAAAAATTGAAAAAAGAAAAATTCCGATTATTGAAGTTTTACTGAAAAAAAAACGGTCCGATCGAAAAAAAAACTAAGTCCAAATTCCGGGATGGACCGTTCCGAGAAAAATTCCGGGATGGACCGTTTCGAGAAAAATTCCGGGATGGACCGTTTCGAGAATAATTCCGGGATGGTGCGATAGACCATTATCTCTCTGTATCGTTGAAGAAAAACATTGAATAATTTTGAAAAAATTATCGTGAATCCGTGAATGCCGTTGAAAAAATAAAAAAAATTGAAAAAAGAAAAATTCCGATTATTGAAGTTTTACTGAAAAAAAAACGGTCCGATCGAAAAAAAAACTAAGTCCAAATTCCGGGATGGACCGTTCCGAGAAAAATTCCGGGATGGACCGTTTCGAGAAAAATTCCGGGATGGACCGTTTCGAGAAAAATTCCGGGATGGACCGTTTCGAGAATAATTCCGGGATGGACCGTTTCGAGAAAAATTCCGGGATGGACCGTTTCGAGAAAAATTCCGGGATGGTGCGATAGACCATTATCTCTCTGTATCGTTGAAGAAAAACATTGAATAATTTTGAAAAAATTATCGCGAATCCGTGAATGCCGTTGAAAAAATAAAAAAAATTGAAAAAAGAAAAATTCCGATTATTGAAGTTTTACTGAAAAAAAAAACGGTCCGATCGAAAAAAAAACTAAGTCCAAATTCCGGGATGGACCGTTCCGAGAAAAATTCCGGGATGGACCGTTTCGAGAATAATTCCGGGATGGTGCGATAGACCATTATCTCTCTGTATCGTTGAAGAAAAACATTGAATAATTTTGAAAAAATTATCGCGAATCCGTGAATGCCGTTGAAAAAATAAAAAAAATTGAAAAAAGAAAAATTCCGATTATTGAAGTTTTACTGAAAAAAAAACGGTCCGATCGAAAAAAAAACTAAGTCCAAATTCCGGGATGGACCGTTTCGAGAATAATTCCGGGATGGTGCGATAGACCATTATCTCTCTGTATCGTTGAAGAAAAACATTGAATAATTTTGAAAAAATTATCGCGAATCCGTGAATGCCGTTGAAAAAATAAAAAAAATTGAAAAAAGAAAAATTCCGATTATTGAAGTTTTACTGAAAAAAAAACGGTCCGATCGAAAAAAAAACTAAGTCCAAATTCCGGGATGGACCGTTCCGAGAAAAATTCCGGGATGGACCGTTTCGAGAAAAATTCCGGGATGGACCGTTTCGAGAAAAATTCCGGGATGGTGCGATAGACCATTATCTCTCTGTATCGTTGAAGAAAAACATTGAATAATTTTGAAAAAATTATCGCGAATCCGTGAATGCCGTTGAAAAAATAAAAAAAATTGAAAAAAGAAAAATTCCGATTATTGAAGTTTTACTGAAAAAAAAACGGTCCGATCGAAAAAAAAACTAAGTCCAAATTCCGGGATGGACCGTTCCGAGAAAAATTCCGGGATGGACCGTTTCGAGAATAATTCCGGGATGGTGCGATAGACCATTATCTCTCTGTATCGTTGAAGAAAAACATTGAATAATTTTGAAAAAATTATCGCGAATCCGTGAATGCCGTTGAAAAAATAAAAAAAATTGAAAAAAGAAAAATTCCGATTATTGAAGTTTTACTGAAAAAAAAACGGTCCGATCGAAAAAAAAACTAAGTCCAAATTCCGGGATGGACCGTTTCGAGAATAATTCCGGGATGGTGCGATAGACCATTATCTCTCTGTATCGTTGAAGAAAAACATTGAATAATTTTGAAAAAATTATCGTGAATCCGTGAATGCCGTTGAAAAAATAAAAAAAATTGAAAAAAGAAAAATTCCGATTATTGAAGTTTTACTGAAAAAAAAACGGTCCGATCGAAAAAAAAACTAAGTCCAAATTCCGGGATGGACCGTTCCGAGAAAAATTCCGGGATGGACCGTTTCGAGAAAAATTCCGGGATGGACCGTTTCGAGAAAAATTCCGGGATGGACCGTTTCGAGAATAATTCCGGGATGGTGCGATAGACCATTATCTCTCTGTATCGTTGAAGAAAAACATTGAATAATTTTGAAAAAATTATCGCGAATCCGTGAATGCCGTTGAAAAAATAAAAAAAATTGAAAAAAGAAAAATTCCGATTATTGAAGTTTTACTGAAAAAAAAACGGTCCGATCGAAAAAAAAACTAAGTCCAAATTCCGGGATGGACCGTTCCGAGAAAAATTCCGGGATGGACCGTTTCGAGAAAAATTCCGGGATGGACCGTTTCGAGAAAAATTCCGGGATGGTGCGATAGACCATTATCTCTCTGTATCGTTGAAGAAAAACATTGAATAATTTTGAAAAAATTATCGCGAATCCGTGAATGCCGTTGAAAAAATAAAAAAAATTGAAAAAAGAAAAATTCCGATTATTGAAGTTTTACTGAAAAAAAAACGGTCCGATCGAAAAAAAAACTAAGTCCAAATTCCGGGATGGACCGTTCCGAGAAAAATTCCGGGATGGACCGTTTCGAGAAAAATTCCGGGATGGACCGTTTCGAGAATAATTCCGGGATGGTGCGATAGACCATTATCTCTCTGTATCGTTGAAGAAAAACATTGAATAATTTTGAAAAAATTATCGTGAATCCGTGAATGCCGTTGAAAAAATAAAAAAAATTGAAAAAAGAAAAATTCCGATTATTGAAGTTTTACTGAAAAAAAAACGGTCCGATCGAAAAAAAAACTAAGTCCAAATTCCGGGATGGACCGTTCCGAGAAAAATTCCGGGATGGACCGTTTCGAGAAAAATTCCGGGATGGACCGTTTCGAGAATAATTCCGGGATGGTGCGATAGACCATTATCTCTCTGTATCGTTGAAGAAAAACATTGAATAATTTTGAAAAAATTATCGTGAATCCGTGAATGCCGTTGAAAAAATAAAAAAAATTGAAAAAAGAAAAATTCCGATTATTGAAGTTTTACTGAAAAAAAAACGGTCCGATCGAAAAAAAAACTAAGTCCAAATTCCGGGATGGACCGTTCCGAGAAAAATTCCGGGATGGACCGTTTCGAGAAAAATTCCGGGATGGACCGTTTCGAGAATAATTCCGGGATGGTGCGATAGACCATTATCTCTCTGTATCGTTGAAGAAAAACATTGAATAATTTTGAAAAAATTATCGTGAATCCGTGAATGCCGTTGAAAAAATAAAAAAAATTGAAAAAAGAAAAATTCCGATTATTGAAGTTTTACTGAAAAAAAAACGGTCCGATCGAAAAAAAAACTAAGTCCAAATTCCGGGATGGACCGTTCCGAGAAAAATTCCGGGATGGACCGTTTCGAGAAAAATTCCGGGATGGACCGTTTCGAGAATAATTCCGGGATGGTGCGATAGACCATTATCTCTCTGTATCGTTGAAGAAAAACATTGAATAATTTTGAAAAAATTATCGTGAATCCGTGAATGCCGTTGAAAAAATAAAAAAAATTGAAAAAAGAAAAATTCCGATTATTGAAGTTTTACTGAAAAAAAAACGGTCCGATCGAAAAAAAAACTAAGTCCAAATTCCGGGATGGACCGTTCCGAGAAAAATTCCGGGATGGACCGTTTCGAGAAAAATTCCGGGATGGACCGTTTCGAGAAAAATTCCGGGATGGACCGTTTCGAGAATAATTCCGGGATGGACCGTTTCGAGAAAAATTCCGGGATGGACCGTTTCGAGAAAAATTCCGGGATGGTGCGATAGACCATTATCTCTCTGTATCGTTGAAGAAAAACATTGAATAATTTTGAAAAAATTATCGTGAATCCGTGAATGCCGTTGAAAAAATAAAAAAAATTGAAAAAAGAAAAATTCCGATTATTGAAGTTTTACTGAAAAAAAAACGGTCCGATCGAAAAAAAAACTAAGTCCAAATTCCGGGATGGACCGTTCCGAGAAAAATTCCGGGATGGACCGTTTCGAGAAAAATTCCGGGATGGACCGTTTCGAGAAAAATTCCGGGATGGACCGTTTCGAGAATAATTCCGGGATGGTGCGATAGACCATTATCTCTCTGTATCGTTGAAGAAAAACATTGAATAATTTTGAAAAAATTATCGCGAATCCGTGAATGCCGTTGAAAAAATAAAAAAAATTGAAAAAAGAAAAATTCCGATTATTGAAGTTTTACTGAAAAAAAAAACGGTCCGATCGAAAAAAAAACTAAGTCCAAATTCCGGGATGGACCGTTCCGAGAAAAATTCCGGGATGGACCGTTTCGAGAATAATTCCGGGATGGTGCGATAGACCATTATCTCTCTGTATCGTTGAAGAAAAACATTGAATAATTTTGAAAAAATTATCGCGAATCCGTGAATGCCGTTGAAAAAATAAAAAAAATTGAAAAAAGAAAAATTCCGATTATTGAAGTTTTACTGAAAAAAAAACGGTCCGATCGAAAAAAAAACTAAGTCCAAATTCCGGGATGGACCGTTCCGAGAAAAATTCCGGGATGGACCGTTTCGAGAAAAATTCCGGGATGGACCGTTTCGAGAAAAATTCCGGGATGGTGCGATAGACCATTATCTCTCTGTATCGTTGAAGAAAAACATTGAATAATTTTGAAAAAATTATCGCGAATCCGTGAATGCCGTTGAAAAAATAAAAAAAATTGAAAAAAGAAAAATTCCGATTATTGAAGTTTTACTGAAAAAAAAACGGTCCGATCGAAAAAAAAACTAAGTCCAAATTCCGGGATGGACCGTTCCGAGAAAAATTCCGGGATGGACCGTTTCGAGAATAATTCCGGGATGGTGCGATAGACCATTATCTCTCTGTATCGTTGAAGAAAAACATTGAATAATTTTGAAAAAATTATCGCGAATCCGTGAATGCCGTTGAAAAAATAAAAAAAATTGAAAAAAGAAAAATTCCGATTATTGAAGTTTTACTGAAAAAAAAACGGTCCGATCGAAAAAAAAACTAAGTCCAAATTCCGGGATGGACCGTTTCGAGAATAATTCCGGGATGGTGCGATAGACCATTATCTCTCTGTATCGTTGAAGAAAAACATTGAATAATTTTGAAAAAATTATCGTGAATCCGTGAATGCCGTTGAAAAAATAAAAAAAATTGAAAAAAGAAAAATTCCGATTATTGAAGTTTTACTGAAAAAAAAACGGTCCGATCGAAAAAAAAACTAAGTCCAAATTCCGGGATGGACCGTTCCGAGAAAAATTCCGGGATGGACCGTTTCGAGAAAAATTCCGGGATGGACCGTTTCGAGAAAAATTCCGGGATGGACCGTTTCGAGAATAATTCCGGGATGGTGCGATAGACCATTATCTCTCTGTATCGTTGAAGAAAAACATTGAATAATTTTGAAAAAATTATCGCGAATCCGTGAATGCCGTTGAAAAAATAAAAAAAATTGAAAAAAGAAAAATTCCGATTATTGAAGTTTTACTGAAAAAAAAACGGTCCGATCGAAAAAAAAACTAAGTCCAAATTCCGGGATGGACCGTTCCGAGAAAAATTCCGGGATGGACCGTTTCGAGAAAAATTCCGGGATGGACCGTTTCGAGAAAAATTCCGGGATGGTGCGATAGACCATTATCTCTCTGTATCGTTGAAGAAAAACATTGAATAATTTTGAAAAAATTATCGCGAATCCGTGAATGCCGTTGAAAAAATAAAAAAAATTGAAAAAAGAAAAATTCCGATTATTGAAGTTTTACTGAAAAAAAAACGGTCCGATCGAAAAAAAAACTAAGTCCAAATTCCGGGATGGACCGTTCCGAGAAAAATTCCGGGATGGACCGTTTCGAGAAAAATTCCGGGATGGACCGTTTCGAGAATAATTCCGGGATGGTGCGATAGACCATTATCTCTCTGTATCGTTGAAGAAAAACATTGAATAATTTTGAAAAAATTATCGTGAATCCGTGA
Source organism: Rhorus exstirpatorius (assembly GCA_963564615.1). Taxonomy (NCBI): domain Eukaryota; kingdom Metazoa; phylum Arthropoda; class Insecta; order Hymenoptera; family Ichneumonidae; genus Rhorus; species Rhorus exstirpatorius. The sequence continues at coordinate 128,269 of CAUXCA010000051.1, forward strand.
ATGCCGTTGAAAAAATAAAAAAAATTGAAAAAAGAAAAATTCCGATTATTGAAGTTTTACTGAAAAAAAAACGGTCCGATCGAAAAAAAAACTAAGTCCAAATTCCGGGATGGACCGTTCCGAGAAAAATTCCGGGATGGACCGTTTCGAGAAAAATTCCGGGATGGACCGTTTCGAGAATAATTCCGGGATGGTGCGATAGACCATTATCTCTCTGTATCGTTGAAGAAAAACATTGAATAATTTTGAAAAAATTATCGTGAATCCGTGAATGCCGTTGAAAAAATAAAAAAAATTGAAAAAAGAAAAATTCCGATTATTGAAGTTTTACTGAAAAAAAAACGGTCCGATCGAAAAAAAAACTAAGTCCAAATTCCGGGATGGACCGTTCCGAGAAAAATTCCGGGATGGACCGTTTCGAGAAAAATTCCGGGATGGACCGTTTCGAGAATAATTCCGGGATGGTGCGATAGACCATTATCTCTCTGTATCGTTGAAGAAAAACATTGAATAATTTTGAAAAAATTATCGTGAATCCGTGAATGCCGTTGAAAAAATAAAAAAAATTGAAAAAAGAAAAATTCCGATTATTGAAGTTTTACTGAAAAAAAAACGGTCCGATCGAAAAAAAAACTAAGTCCAAATTCCGGGATGGACCGTTCCGAGAAAAATTCCGGGATGGACCGTTTCGAGAAAAATTCCGGGATGGACCGTTTCGAGAATAATTCCGGGATGGTGCGATAGACCATTATCTCTCTGTATCGTTGAAGAAAAACATTGAATAATTTTGAAAAAATTATCGTGAATCCGTGAATGCCGTTGAAAAAATAAAAAAAATTGAAAAAAGAAAAATTCCGATTATTGAAGTTTTACTGAAAAAAAAACGGTCCGATCGAAAAAAAAACTAAGTCCAAATTCCGGGATGGACCGTTCCGAGAAAAATTCCGGGATGGACCGTTTCGAGAAAAATTCCGGGATGGACCGTTTCGAGAAAAATTCCGGGATGGACCGTTTCGAGAATAATTCCGGGATGGACCGTTTCGAGAAAAATTCCGGGATGGACCGTTTCGAGAAAAATTCCGGGATGGTGCGATAGACCATTATCTCTCTGTATCGTTGAAGAAAAACATTGAATAATTTTGAAAAAATTATCGCGAATCCGTGAATGCCGTTGAAAAAATAAAAAAAATTGAAAAAAGAAAAATTCCGATTATTGAAGTTTTACTGAAAAAAAAAACGGTCCGATCGAAAAAAAAACTAAGTCCAAATTCCGGGATGGACCGTTCCGAGAAAAATTCCGGGATGGACCGTTTCGAGAATAATTCCGGGATGGTGCGATAGACCATTATCTCTCTGTATCGTTGAAGAAAAACATTGAATAATTTTGAAAAAATTATCGCGAATCCGTGAATGCCGTTGAAAAAATAAAAAAAATTGAAAAAAGAAAAATTCCGATTATTGAAGTTTTACTGAAAAAAAAACGGTCCGATCGAAAAAAAAACTAAGTCCAAATTCCGGGATGGACCGTTTCGAGAATAATTCCGGGATGGTGCGATAGACCATTATCTCTCTGTATCGTTGAAGAAAAACATTGAATAATTTTGAAAAAATTATCGCGAATCCGTGAATGCCGTTGAAAAAATAAAAAAAATTGAAAAAAGAAAAATTCCGATTATTGAAGTTTTACTGAAAAAAAAACGGTCCGATCGAAAAAAAAACTAAGTCCAAATTCCGGGATGGACCGTTCCGAGAAAAATTCCGGGATGGACCGTTTCGAGAAAAATTCCGGGATGGACCGTTTCGAGAATAATTCCGGGATGGTGCGATAGACCATTATCTCTCTGTATCGTTGAAGAAAAACATTGAATAATTTTGAAAAAATTATCGCGAATCCGTGAATGCCGTTGAAAAAATAAAAAAAATTGAAAAAAGAAAAATTCCGATTATTGAAGTTTTACTGAAAAAAAAACGGTCCGATCGAAAAAAAAACTAAGTCCAAATTCCGGGATGGACCGTTCCGAGAAAAATTCCGGGATGGACCGTTTCGAGAAAAATTCCGGGATGGACCGTTTCGAGAATAATTCCGGGATGGTGCGATAGACCATTATCTCTCTGTATCGTTGAAGAAAAACATTGAATAATTTTGAAAAAATTATCGTGAATCCGTGAATGCCGTTGAAAAAATAAAAAAAATTGAAAAAAGAAAAATTCCGATTATTGAAGTTTTACTGAAAAAAAAACGGTCCGATCGAAAAAAAAACTAAGTCCAAATTCCGGGATGGACCGTTCCGAGAAAAATTCCGGGATGGACCGTTTCGAGAAAAATTCCGGGATGGACCGTTTCGAGAATAATTCCGGGATGGTGCGATAGACCATTATCTCTCTGTATCGTTGAAGAAAAACATTGAATAATTTTGAAAAAATTATCGCGAATCCGTGAATGCCGTTGAAAAAATAAAAAAAATTGAAAAAAGAAAAATTCCGATTATTGAAGTTTTACTGAAAAAAAAACGGTCCGATCGAAAAAAAAACTAAGTCCAAATTCCGGGATGGACCGTTCCGAGAAAAATTCCGGGATGGACCGTTTCGAGAATAATTCCGGGATGGTGCGATAGACCATTATCTCTCTGTATCGTTGAAGAAAAACATTGAATAATTTTGAAAAAATTATCGCGAATCCGTGAATGCCGTTGAAAAAATAAAAAAAATTGAAAAAAGAAAAATTCCGATTATTGAAGTTTTACTGCAAAGAAAACAGTCCATACGGTCCATCCGAGAAAAATTTCGGATCTCCATATCGTTGAAGAAAAACGAGGAATAATTTTGAAAAAATTATCATAAATCCGTGGACACCGTTGAAATAATAAAAAAAATTGAAAAAAAAAAAATCCGATTATTGAATTTTTACTGAAAAAAAAACGGTCCGATCGGACCATTATCTCTCTGTATCGTTGAAGAAAAACGTGGAATAATTTTGAAAAAATTATCGTGAATTCGTGAATGCCGTTGAAAAAATAAAAAAAATAAAAAAAAAAAAAATCCCGATTATTGAATTTTTACTGCAAAGAAAACAGTCCGATCGGACCATTATCTCTCTGTATCGTTGAAGAAAAACATGGAATAATTTTGAAAAAATTATCGTAAATCCGTGAGCACCGTCGAAAAAATAAAAAAAATTGAAAAAAAAAAAATTCCGATTATTGAATTTTTACTGCCAAGATAACAGTCCGACCGCGCGTATGTCGCTCGCTAAAATACGGCGAATAACATGCGCTCAGAGGGGCGAATCCTTCGTCAAGCGGGACTGCGGCGACTGGGATATGGGGAGTTAAAAAAAAAAAAAAAAAAAAAAAAAAAAAAACGGCTATTATTCGATCTGAATTGCAAAGAAGATAGACCTCAGACCGGAATATGGGGACTTAGGTTCACTTAGTGTACTTTAGTGCCCCTCACTCTTATTGGGTTTGAGCAATGTAAAGGAACGATTTAAAAATATAATACGTTATCCTGAGGCCTCTATTGCATGAATAGTTTGAAAAAAAAGAAAAAAAAACACAAGTCAAGCAATGCGCGTGGGGAATGAAGGAAAAAAAACCTTCTAACTCTTATTGGGTTTGAGCAATGTAAAGGAACGATTTAAAAATATAATACGTTATCCTGAGGCCTCTGTTGCATGAATAGTTTGAAAAAAAAGAAAAAAAAACACAAGTCAAGCAATGCGCGTGGGGAATGAAGGAAAAAAAAACCTTATAACTCTTATTGGGCTTGAGTAATGTAAAGGAACGATTTAAAAATATAATACGTTATCCTCAGGCCTCTGTTTCATGAATAGTTTGAAAAAAAAGAAAAAAAACACAAGTCAAGCAATGCGCGTGGGGAATGAAGGAAAAAAAAACCTTCTAACTCTTATTGGGTTTGAGTAATGTAAAGGAACGATTTAAAAATATAATACGTTATCCTCAGGCCTCTATTTCATGAATAGTTTGAAAAAAAAGAAAAAAAACCACAAGTCAAGCAATGCGCGTGGGGAATGAAGGAAAAAAAAACCTTCTAACTCTTATTGGGTTTGAGTAATGTAAAGGAACGATTTAAAAATATAATACGTTATCCTGAGGCCTCTATTGCATGAATAGTTTGAAAAAAAAAGAAAAAAAAACACAAGTCAAGCAATGCGCGTGGGGAATGAAGGAAAAAAAAACACAAGTCAAGCAATGCGCGTGAGGAATGAAGGG
>CAUXCA010000051.1:135000-140000 GCA_963564615.1 Rhorus exstirpatorius
CCATCCATCGGGCCACTCACTCGTGCATTCCTTCATCCCTCCATCCTTCCATCCGTCCCTATGTCCATCCGTATTACCTTCCATCCGTCCATCCATCGAACCTTTCACCCGTCCATTCCTCCATACATTTCCATCCCTCCGACGTACCGCTCACGACCTACGCTTCCTCCGCTTCCTCCTCCTCTCTTTCTCGACGAACCTGCTCCTCCTGGAGTTTCAGCCACAAGACCTCCCTACTAAAGTCAGCGAAAGTCGAGAATGCCTCTGCCGACGACACCAATTGGTGCGCAGCTTCCGGCCATTCTCGATTCCCTACAAGCTCCTGCAGAGCGACTCTCTGGGGCTGGAAGTTTTCGCACTCGAGCAGGGTGTGCACCGCCGTATCCAGCCGACCACAACGGCACTCCTCCCCACCGCCGCGCATAAATCGGGCGAGGTTCGCACCGAAGTTGCCGTGGCCGGTGAGGAATTGCGTCGTGTAGTGGTCAGGCTGGAGCCAGCGGGCCGCCACCCTGTCAGCGACGCGCTCGAAGAAGGCAACTGTGGTTCGGCCTTTGCTCGAAGATTCCCACGCTACCTGCCACATATTCATTGCCTCTACCTGGATCCTTTTAACTGCATCTCTCGCCGCATGGGGAACTACTACATTATTGATAATTGCATTTCTTCCTACTCTAATGTTGTACCTAGCTCTACGTTCCTCTAGAAGGATGTCTATAGGTAGTTTACCTGCTACGACGCACAGCGCCGGCGTCGATACGGTGTTGTATGCTGACGTCGCCGCGATGAGTGCGCGCCGCTGTCCTGATCCTAGTACCTGCCTATCTCTTTGTGTGCACAGGTCCACCCACCCCGCGGCTCCATGAGAGACCGTCGGCACGAAGGCCCCCTGGTACACAGTAGCTAGCGATTTATATTTAAGACCCCACTCGGTGCAAGCTATTTTCCTAAATTTATTGAAGAGTCTAGCAGTCTTGTCCCTGAGATACGCGCAGTGCGTGCTAACTCCCATCTCGCTATCGAAATGGACCCCCAAGTACCTGACGCTTGATTTGAAACTAATCGCGGTATCACCTATCGTGATACGAGGGTACCTACCAGCCAAATTTGGCCTCCTAACTTGTCTTCTTACGCGGTCGGGGCGATCCCCTCCCCTTCTACCTACCGGTGGGGGGCGGATCCATTCACTCTTGAGGACTATTGCCTCCGTCTTACGCTCCGAGAGACTAAGTTTAGCCGAGGCGCACCATTCGACTATCGCGTCGACGATGCGCTGGCCCCTAGCTTCTATTTCCCTCCTTGAGTTACCCTTGACTAGGACCAGAAGGTCATCTGCATAAGCTACGAAATTATCCGGGACCATATCTTCAAGAATTCTAAGCAGACCATCGAACATGAGGTTCCAACAAGCGGGTCCCAGAACGGAGCCTTGCGGGCATCCTCTGGTCGCCGCCTTGGACACCTCTTCCCTACCCCATGAGATTTTGACCTGCCTATTTTCAAAGTAGCTACAGATCACTCTGAACACATTCGCTGGACATTCTCTCACTCTCAGGCTTTCTAGGACTAGGGGCCACCACACGTTGTCAAAAGCACCGGATATGTCGAAGAGCAACGCCACGGCGTACTGCTCGCGAGAAGCAGCCACCATGCTACGAAGCTCCACGATCGCGTTCTCCGTCGACTTATTCGGAACGAAGCCGAACTGTCGCTCGGAGATCTTTCCCGGTGCCATTGCCGTACGTGCGAGGCGTCCCTTTAGGATAGTTTCGAAGAGTTTCCCTATCACGGAGAGGAGGCAGATGGGTCGGTAAGATTTTGGGTCCTTCTCGTCCTTGTCCTCGCCCTTCAGGAGCACTCGCAGTGAGCCCTCCTTCCAGGCAGAGGGAAAGACGCCCCATTGAAGGCAACCATTAAAGAGGCGGGCTAGTTGGGCGGGGATAAGGGACGCAGCCATCTTCAGCACAGCGACCTCGATGAGGTCGGGTCCCGGGGCCTTGTTGTTTTTCAGGGTTTTTACCACTGCGGCAATTTCCGCCTGGGTAAAGGGATCAGCGTCGGGGGTATCGGGTGCGATGCGTGCACCGTCTCTTACCTCTCTTTGCTGGGGGGTGTCGAGTTGTGCCTGGTCGTCGGGGACGTGCGTATTCAGGAGGCAGCTGGCGGTTTCATTCATGTCCATTGTGACAGTACCGTTACGCCGGATCGTGCTAAGCACTTTCTCAACTTGGAGTTTATTCGCCTGGTGCTTATAGACGAAGCCCCAGGGCTCCTCGTTGCCGTTCGACGTAACGTACTGCCTCCAGCTCTCGATCTTCGTTCTCCTCACCTCTCTGCAGTAGGCCCGCAACGATGTACGGTACTCCTGCAGGGTTTCGAGGCGACGAGCCGGATCTCTCTCTCCCTTACACGCACGCCTTAGACGGTAGACTCCCTTCTTGAGGTTTGTCAGCTGGGCTGTCCACCATGGATTGGACTTTCTATGATATTGTTTCCTTGGCATCGACTCGGTGCAAGTGTCCGTGAGAACACCAGTGAGAGCCGAAGCCATTGCCTCGACATCTTCCACCGATTCAAGTGGAAGATTCTCAAGTCTCGCGGCCGAGAAGCCGGTCAGGGTCGCGGCGAACAAGTCCCAGTCGGCTCGTTTGAGATTGAACCGCCTGGTCCCTGCTAGCCCTTCATCCCCTGCGACCCTCGGGACGCGAAGCCTGATATCGAGTGCATTGTGGTCGCTGATGGTCCAGTCCTCGCGCACTCTCCATGCCTCGAAGTATGGGGCCATGGAGGGAGACCCCAGGGTAACATCGATGTATGATGAACCCCTGGTCGTCCAGAAAGTGGGAGGCTGGTCGGCGTTGTTCATAACGTGGAGGTCGAACTCCTGAATGAGCTCCTCCAGTTGAACTCCACGTTGGTTGGACCTGTTGGGGCCCCAAAGGGCGGATCGGGCATTGGCATCAAGGGCAATAAGAATTCTCTTCCCCCTCAGAGAACGAAGCACCGTAGCGAGGTGTCTGAGGTGCTCCTCGATCTCGTCGCTCCACTGAAAATAATGGGAGACGACATAGAACGAGAAGCCGGGTGCCTGCACTTCAGCACAAACACAGTGCGTAGTGCTCAGCTGCGAGATGAAGATCATCTGGAAATCGGGATTGCAGAGAGCAACGGCCGCCCACGGGCGTTGTGAGCGGACCGCTGCTACCCTTATTCCAGTCCCTACTCCGTAGAAGGTGTGGCTGTGGTCCTGCTTCCGGACGTATGGTTCCTGCAAAAGCAGGACGTCCAGTCGCTTCCTGACCACAAGCGAACGCACCTCTGCTGTCACTGTGGCGGAACGTTGCATATTCAGTTGTAGGATCCTAACTTCCATGGTACGATTGTCGCCCGGTACGACAGCAAAGGGAATGGGGGTTTCCGGGGGGTGGGCGTGGTGGGCGGGGGCAGGGGCGGGGTTTTCGTCAGGGCCAGGGTTGGTGGGTGGGACCTGGGGGATGTCTTCTACGTTATCGTCTGCGTTGTCGTCGTGGGTGGGCTCGGTTTCGACGGGTGGGATTTTTCTGTCGCATCTAACCAATCTAACCTGTACTGTCATTTTCTTGATTCTATTAGCAAGGGCTTGCGGGATTTCGATCGGGTTCGTGGTCGGGCTGTTGGTTACGCTGGGGTGGGGGCGGGTGGGTGGGTGGGTGGGCTCTTTTTCGGCGGGAGAAACGGTGGGAATACTATCGCACCTAACCAAAATGACTCTTACTATTTTTACGCTAATGTTAATCCTATCGTTATTGACTGGGACCTGAAGGGTCTGAAGGGTCTCTATCGGGTCGGAGAACGATCTCTTGGCTACACTATCGCTGGCGACTACGAATTTAATGGGGGAAACTATCTCGTCGCACCTAATCAATCTAATACTGACTTCTTTAAGCCTAGCATCAATCCTACCGGCAGGAAGGCCGATTTTTGCGTTGTTCGCGGTGCCACTGACACCGTCGATAGTCGGTCCGTGGGTGGGAACGCGGGGGTCATCGATGGTTTTACGAGGGCGGATTACGCGGAACGGGCGGAGGGTAGAACCGTCGCGGAGAATTGATCCGTTCATTCTCTTGTAGAATCGAGTGACTCGGATGAGGGGGGGCGTGGAGACCGCGACGGTGTCAGTGGCACTTACCTGCAGATGTTGGTGCAGGGGTCCCTCGAGGACTGCTGGCTCCTGGATGGTCGCCAGTCGTTCCCTCACTACGTCGCTTCTCTCCTCCGCCACAGCCGGTGTTCGCTGGGCCGCCACTCTGGAGCCTCCCTCCATCTCCGTCCTCGATTCACCATCGATGACTTGCTGCGCACGAGCAGCCCCCACCCGGAAATCCGAACGGGGGGCTATTTTACTTCCGGAGGATTTTACCCGTGAAGAGCTAGCCATCTTGATATTTGGTATTTTAAAACCCCTCTGGGCTGTACCTGTAGGGAATAAAAAGCTGAAAGAAAAGAGCTGAAAGAAAAGGATTAGTAATTAGACGTTGGACTCTCCAGTCCCCTAACCTGCACGTTGCCGTGAGGCGGGGCCCAAAGAGCCGATGGCTGGGGGGGGGGGGGTAAAGGAGGGTAGAGGGGGGGGGGGCAAATTCGAAATTTTTACATTTAGTATTTAGTATTTTGTATTTTGTATTTATAACAAGTACTCTAAGGGGTGAGGGGTAAGAGGGTGCTGAAGTTCACCCCACCGGCCGACGAAAGCGCCTCGCCCGCCAGCCACCGCCGGGGCGGGATCGGGGCCCAGACCCGGCCACCTCTGTCTCAGGAGAACCCTGAGGAGGTTACCTCGATGTTCCTCATTTGCACCACATGTGCATCAGGTGTTGAGGATTTATCCGCACCTAGTGTCAGATTACCGGCCGGGACCGGACACCAACCCGCCCCGCCAGCGACCGACGGGGTCAGCCCCGACGCCAACCGACGGCGCACACTCCCGCACCCAATGGGTCGTCCCAGGACGGGATTTCGGG
>CAUXCA010000052.1:0-84966 GCA_963564615.1 Rhorus exstirpatorius
TAAAAAAGAAAATGTTAACAATCAGTCTCGCGCGTTGCTCCCTTCTTGCCACGATTCCAAGTAGCCGGATGCGAATTTTTGAATTTTTCAAACGGCATTCCATTGGGGGGGATTTGAATCCATAGATTGAACCTAAAAATTGTAAAAAAAGAAACGTAAGGATTAGAAGAATGGCGACTAATATTCTGAGAAACACGAAAAATTTGCTACATTTATTGTTATATCGGTACGCAAAAGTTAAATGATCTATTGGGAACTCACAAATGTCACCCTGGACCTCTGGCGGCCAAATACCTAACTGCTCTTCGCCAGTCGCTGCCCGATGATTACCATGCGAATTTGTCACTTTTTAAGCAATAATTCAAAATCTGCTGCTTTATTACAAGAAATAAATCATAAATAAAGATCGATAAGACATAGTCGATATTTGGCGCGAGGGTATGAAATTTTCAGCACACGCAGAATATGAATAATCGTTTTATTTATGTCGTTTAAACACAAGCGACGTGACTTTCAATTTCATAACTTCGGAAATATGGAAAATAATTTATAAATAAAACATTTTTCATACGATAGTTTGATATTTTAAGTAATAATTTATTATTGTTCGAACGTATTTTTTATTTAGCCGAAAAGTGACGGGAATTTTCAAAAAGATTTTGAGGTTTAACATATGGGATGTCATGTATAGGTTGATCGTATCCGTATGGCGATATTCACTTGATCCGTATCGAATTTACGCAGTGGATTCTATCCACGCATAATCCTCAACGGTAATAAACCCCATTGTCAAATCTTACCACAAAAAAACCGCATTTTGCCGAAAAATATTCGATAATCCAATGTTTACAACTTTTCCCTATATGCTGCCCCATGCTAACTAGAGCTGGCTACTGGCAACGAACTGGGTACGTGAGTCCATATTGGATAGGCCCCGCCTCCGTGTTGATTCCCAATCCCAATGCAGTGTGAAGAAAATTTTTATATTCATTGAAGGAAAAAAAAATCGAGGCGTTCTCGAGTTAACGTGGAAAAACTAATAATAAAAAAAAACTTGTTTTGAGAAAAACGCTTTTAAAGTTCGGGGCGCAGTATTACCTTAGGAGACTGTAACTTGTGCACCTCAAAAATTCACCGCACCGTAAAATGACTTATTCTCGATGGCAGCTTCTTCTTCAGCAGCAAATCGAGATCCAAAGCAGCTGGACACAGGTTCAGACAATAAAAACGTGGGTAAACTAACCGTCGAACAAAGCATCGCTATCTGCTTGGGGCCACCTGCACCAGTCGCGCACCGCCTTATACTTTTGCCTCTCCTAAGCTCAATTTTGCGAATTTTTCATTTTTATTTGCGCCAAAATGTCCGTAAAAGATTGTAAAAATGGAATGAGTCAATAAAAAAAAAAAAATGCTATTTACTTAGATTTCAAGACCTAGTCCACTCAAGGTAGTCTTTGCATTTTGGCACATGTCGGAGAGCTTTGTAAATTGGAATTATTTTGATCCTGAAGCACTTTTCCTTGAGGCAGCTACTGCACAAACGAGAACAAAGAATTTCATTTGATGGGGAACCGTCGTATTCCATCGGACATTGCACGCGTTCGGGAGCAATTGACAGAATTTTTCATAACTTTAATACGGAAATTATAAGCATTCAAGGTTTCTCCGTTTAGCATAAGAGCATATGGCGATTCACAACAGTTCCAATTTTTGAGATTCCTTCGAGTATTTAAAAAAACAAAAAAAAGATATTGAGATTCTAGAAAATGTTAATTTAAAAAAAAAATTGGGACCTTATAGTCACGCCAGTCTATTCAATATGCTCAATTATTTGTGCATGTTATTATTACAACATTCAAAAGAATTTATTTTACCCATTAGTAAATCATATTGTCTCTAGCCGTTCATGACTCCGGTGTACCGGCGAGACTATCCTAAGGAGGTTCTGCTTGAACCTAAAAAAGTGACAGCGACTTGAAATTTTAACAGCATGCTTGTAAAGGTGTACTCCCCGTGTACCTTAAAAATTTCAACGAGATTCACTATATACTTACCGGGATAAAAAAAAATCGTAAACATACCCTCGAAATGTATGGATTCTTATGGCATCGACAATTATGACATGAGAAATCGTTTGATACCAGGTAGTTAAAAGAGTGGTGGCTGTTTGAAAATCGTAAGAAAGTGTTGGCTCATCAATTACAATGATCTAGAAATAAAAAACGAAAACATTGACCGCTACGTTTATGAATTATCGAAAATTTTATTGCCTTCAATAGTCAATCTATAATGAGATGTACGAAAATAGAGCGAGAACGTACTATGTACATTTCTCTGTAAGCCCCTAGCCTTGTGTCCCGCGCCCCGGACGTTAGGTGCGAGCATAACCTCTTTAATCGCGATTTCTAATATAAAAATTTGAAAAAGGCCCCGATACGGTTAGAAGATTAAAAATGAAAATGTAATTAACGATAGTTGAACATTGGTATCCAAGCCCTAATGTAGAAGTAATTTGGTTGAACCTTTGACATTTTTTATGATCGGTTTTATGAAAGAAAAAAACAATACAAAATATAGGATGCAAAGGTGGAGGGACAAAAATAAGACGAGAGAAAAAGAGAGGAGAGAGAGAGAGAGAGAGAGAAGCGAAACCTTATCGATCGTGCCTGTTGAAAACGGGGCCGTTGAAAATGATTAACGACGTTTCCTCATGACGAGAAAAACTCTCGTCCCATAGACAGCTCACCATCGCACGCGAATGAAATAAGCGACACGGCGTGATAACGACGTTATCAGTCTGATTTTTTTTTTTTTTTAATTATTATTTTTAATGCAAATGGTTTTTTTTTTTAAATTTCATATTGAGAGTCGAGGAGATCGTCGTGTCTCGTTAAATTCGAGAAACCGTTCAGAATGATGTCCAAGAATAATTATAGTGTAATAAATTTAAATGATAATTTTATTCGGATGCTCGAGACAAATTTTAATTAATTCCTATTTTACAATAATCGTAAACTTGCTCGAAATTATTTTCATGCAAACTGCCCATTCGTGGCTAAAACATTGAAAAACTTTAATCAAAGTTTTTCGAAGCTCGGAAAATAAAAAACGGAGTGCAAAAATGCCTCTGAGCGTCCTCTCTGAGAGACGCATACATATACATACAATTTTCGACCTCTGATGTTTATTACGAATCGTTACGCGGATATGAGATTTAAACTCGTGTTTCCTTCATGACCATCGGGTCCAAGTTTACGTATACGAAAACTTTGTATATGCCTCTCGACATAAATGCACGAATGTGCTGTGTATTCATACGTAATTTATGTTTTTTTCGTATAACGTATATCGCTATACAGGCCGGCAAGTCGTATCGTCGTTGCACGTTTAACTGATAACGGAGATAAGGATGAATTATGGTTCGGTTCGTTTTATGTTGTCGCGTTCTCGAAATGCACACACACTGTTGTGCGCGCGAGCAAAACTTTGCGGGTATTCGCTCTTCATCTTCAGTCCATCAGTAAATACTACGCATACACATGTAAAATTCCTGCACGCCAAAAGTCGAATCACAGATCGTGACGGAAATTCGTTTCACTCGAGAACTTGCACATTTTTATATACATTCTCGTGAAGATTGATTTATTTTTGGATTTGCACGCATTCACGTTTAGCGTCTAAAAACGTGTTAAGTTACCAACGATGAATCATGGAAAATAATTTTCGAACAAACTTGTTTCGAACGAAATGTGCCAAATTGTGTAATGGCAGTAGGATATCAATACTTTGCCCATTTCTTGATTATAATTTTGCCGAGATTCTCGGAGCTCTCTGTATGACGGCAATTTTCTCGAATATCGCTTGGATCATAGAGAAAGATTTGTGAATATTTTCAAGTTATGTGCTATCAACGTGAAATTTTCCACTTTGAATCATGTTTGCTCCTTCTTTTCGAACGCAAAAGTCCCCTCTCTACAGATTTTTAATTGAACACGGATCCAATTTTGCATCGTAATGGTTAGTTGAATTATGGTCAGTTTAACTTATGGTCCCCCCAATTATGGTCACCTAATTTATGGTCAGTTGACTTGTGATCCGTTGACTTAAGGTCTGTAGAGTTATGGTGAGTTGACTTGTAGTCAGTTGTGCTATGGTCAGTTGACTTATTATTGGTTGAGTTATGGATAGTTGACATAGCCAATTGAATTATGATCAGTTGGTTCATGGTCAGTTGAATTGCGCTCTGTTGAATTGTGGTTAGCTGCCTTATAGTCAGTCAACTTATCGTTAGTATAGCTCAGTAACTTGTAGGCTTATAGTTACTATAGGTGACCTATAGGCAGTATAGTACAGTAGTTATAGCCCTATGCTCAGTTTCCTTACGTTCAGTTAACTTATCGTCAGTATAGCTCAGTAACTTATAGACTTTTAGTCACTATAGGTAACTTATAGTCTACACTGCCTACTATAGTATAGTATAGGATTTATAGCTTTATGATCGTATGATTTATAATCAGCTGGATTATGCTCAGTTGTCTTATGTCCAGCTGGCTTGTAATTAGCTGCCTTATGATTAGTTGACTTGAGGTCAGTTGAGTTATGATCAGTTGACTTAAGATTAGTTGATTTACGGTCTGATGCATTAAGGTTCAGTTGACTTTTGGTTAGCTGTCTTATGGCCAATTGACTTAAGGTCAGTCAAGTTATGATTAATTGACCTAAGATCAGTTGATTTATCGTTAGTTGACTTGGGGTGAGTTGATTTATCGTGAGTTGGTTGTTTCCCGAACTCATGCATTACGTAGAGTTATCCTGCGTCGAATTTCCGATGTTCAAAGTTTCCCCGAGTCCAGTTGCGGCTGTGTCATTTTTTTTGTGCCAAATCACGTCGGCCGAGTTAGATCTGTGTCTGTACTAAGCATATAGATACAATCAACATGATTTACCCATCTCAGGAAAATCAGTACTTTATGAGTTATTGAATTCTCTGATTACGAATTGGAAATTCAAGTCGGGTCTGTCGGGGCAACCGAAAAAAAGACTCAATGTTAATGAAGCCTTTTGCTGTCCGCGTCGGACAAGCATTACTATGATCTGCTCAATTTCATCTCTTCACCTGCTCAAAACCGCTATTATATAGCCCATATGCCCGGGCTGGCCAGGAAAGCTTGCACTGCCTGACCCAACTGCCCTCGCGGTGACGATGGCTGGTCGAGGCTCGTAGTTGATTTTGGGGCGTTTTTTAGAAGGATAGCACGCTGCTATAGACCGCGCGCGCGCGCGCGCGCGCGCGTGTGTGTGTGTGTGTGTGTGTGTGTGTGTGTGTGTGTGTGTGTGTGTGTGTGTGTGTGTGTGTGTGTGTGTTAAAACCCCACGCTTATTCTTCGAAGGTCAAGGTTGTCGTTCCCTTCTACACCAACAACCTCTCCTCCTCCCAACCCCTTCCCGACCTCGTGCCGGGTTTTGGCCCTGGAACGGTGAGGAACTTGGCCGGGAGCTGGCCGGATAAGTGCCATTACCTGGTATGCGATAATTTTACCGCTTCTCCTCGACGGGAAATAACCCCGCGGAGTGGTGGGCAATGTCGCCCCATTTGGGTATCAAGGTGAGAGAGGCGCGAAGGGGATAGGGGCCATCACGAAGTTGTCCGAGGTTGTCCGGGATCTCCTGGGGATGGAATAGGGAGAAATGGTGGACGACGTGGTTTTGCGAGTGACTCGGTCGGTGGAAAGGAAGCTTTGGGGGATGGGGAGCACCCTCTCCCTCGTTGTCGTATGCTGGGGGCGCGGCTTGAGCTCGGTGACTAGTATTTATAGCTGGTTCTGAGCGAGTCCACACGATCGATACCAAATAGCAGCGTCACTGCGCACTAGGCTCTGTGTTTAGAATTGGCAAGTCCTATCCTTTCACACACACACACACACACACACACACACACACACACACACACACACACAAACATACTTTTATGAGGATCATCTGCAGCTATAAGCAGGCTTTCTCTTTTTAGTGAAATGGACTTTCGTCCATTTCACCAATGCCACATTTTGATGTCAGTGTGTGTGTGTCGACCTATAGATGAAATATATGGAGAGCGATGCTAAAAACATACATAGATCAGCCTATAATTACTATGTGATTGTCATGAAGCGTTTTAAATTACAATGAACAATTTAAATTTAGGAAAAACACACACTTCCAGTTTCTCGTACGTTGGTACAATTAAACTGACGAATTATCATCGGTCATGTGTCCAATCTAATTTATCATATACTCTAATTTAATTGTAGCCGTTCATTATTTTTATTTTAATCATGGATTTGTGATTTCATCATTAT
The DNA here is from genome assembly GCA_963564615.1 of Rhorus exstirpatorius. NCBI lineage: Eukaryota > Metazoa > Arthropoda > Insecta > Hymenoptera > Ichneumonidae > Rhorus > Rhorus exstirpatorius. Next base: position 6,339 of record CAUXCA010000052.1, read on the forward strand.
TGGTATATTTCCAATCAGTGGGAATCAAGCCACAACTCAATTAATCAATTTGATTTCATAATTTTCTTATACCAGTTCAGATTCCTTACTCACAATTACTAATTATTTCGCTCTTATCGTATGCTATTTTTTTTTTTCCATGCAATGAATTGCCCGCGATAGAATAGGCTGCGCATCTTCCATTGGATTATTTCGAATCAATATGAGGTAATAAATTTGGGGAATGAAGATGCGTGCTGGTAACAAGAGTCTTCATGTAGAGTTCCTGTGGAAAAATACAGCAGGTGGAACGTGTAAGCGAATGGAGAGAGATAAAAAGGGTAGTTAGAAAGAAAGAAAAAAAAAATGGGGAAAGATATAGGAGAAAGGATATAATGGAGAATTCATTAGTAATCCAAATGACGTGTGTTTTGTTGTCGTTGCGGACATGCGCTTGGAATCGGATCCTCGTGGATTCCATTCGGAATTGAGAGATAACTTGAGGGATGCATTATCATCCCCTAGGAGTTTCTGGCTTCGCGCATCGTCAATTTCTCCTCCCTTGCTGCTTTCAACTAAACACACACCGACACACACACACACAGAGGTGGTAGAAAGGGAAAGGGGAAATGTCCTGCGTGGGTGTCCCACCAGAGGGCTTCCTAGATATCGAAACAAATATACGATGGAGGGGATAAAAGTCGTGATAGGAGGGAAAAAGGAGTCGTCTCTTGGACGTAAACCAAGGCGCGGGGGAAACTCGTGTCCACGACGAGAACGACGTTTTCATTCCAGTCGACTCGAAGCACTTCGATCGCGCTGCTATCTTGATAATATTCAAACAAAATATAACACGTACATATAATATGTCTCTCGGTTTCATGTTTTATAAACGAAAAACGAACAAAAAAAAACAAACAAACAATGTATCAAGCAACGAAAATTTCGCTCGATCAAAATTTCCAGAAGGTTGAAGGAAAAAAAAAGAAACAAAATAAAAGAAAAAGGCTAATCCGAGGGGCGTGGATTTGAAGAATTCCGAAGACGAGAAACGAAAAATAATGAATAAAAGGCACGTTCACATATATCGCTATTGTGCAGTCGAAAGTAGTTCAACTTGTTTCAAGGTCACTGTCACGCGACGCGTGCTCCGTATAGATTTTAGTCGCGGGACTAGCTCGCCTATGTATTATGTATGTACATCTGTGTATGAGGTATACCACACTGTTCTTTTTTTTTTTTTTGCTAAATTTTCACCTTTGCATGCATGGTCTTATCGATTTTATTGCTAAGTGCTTTTTTTGTTTTTTCTTCGATTTTTATCTCAAATAATTTTAGAAACACGAATTTTTTGATATTTCGTTGTCCAGAAGATGTTTAGTGTTGGTTATAACTGTGACTGATGACCGTAAGAACAATCAAAGATGAACGGAATCAATATCTTCATCTTAAAATGCAATATTTTAAAAACAAATGTTTGATAAAATATTCGGAAAAATTAATGAAGATTCAAAAATTTGAAACGAAATCATTGAAATTGAGAAAAACAAATTTAATTATAAATATTCATTACATCCTGACGAATAGAATTGATAAATATGAAATGAAATAAATTTAAAAAAAAAAAACAAAGATGAAAAGTTCAGATTTTTTTAATGTCGAAAATTATTCTCATTTTGCATGAAAGCCAAATATAGTGGAAAACAGGAGTAAGATATTGCAATAGTGTTTCAAGACAGAGCTCTCAACTTTCAAGATTCGAAAAACATGTGTTTATATTTTTTATTTGACAAAAAAAAAATGTATAAAGAAAACCAGAGCACAGGTTGCACGAAATGCTTTTCTGGTAATTAAAAAAAAAAAAAAACATTTTATTCGTCATTTGAAAAATTGTCAGGCAAGTGCTACTCTGACATATATTTTTTTATTTCGAAAAAAATACATCTAGAATTTTTACATTCGTATCCGAATAATTGTCCTGCTCGTTGAAAAATTTTCAACAATACATTTTCGTACATTCGATACGATTTTTCGTTTGACAAGTTGAAAAGGAATGAAAATCACAATTTAAAAGTCTGAGGAGGCAATTTTTATGATAAAATTCATTAAAAATCCTCTACGTACGGAATAATTGTGTTTCAAGCCGGTTTTAATAATTCCATTTTTTTTTTCAAAATGCAATATCCTGAAAAATATCGGTTATGCAAGAAAAAAAATATACGTCACGCACGCGCACGAGAATGATTTTTAAAAAAAGTAGAAAAATTCTTCCTGCACTTAGCAGCAATGACAAGGATAAATTATAAATTCGAGACTCAATTCCTCTGCTCATCCGAAATTTTGGAAATAAATATCGCTAGAGTTTTTTTTTGTCTTTGATGAAATTTTTTTATACTCGAATTTAAAAAAAATCAATATTTGGGATTTTTAAATTTCGATTTTACGCGATATGAATCAGTAAAAATAAATATTATGATGATTCAACGTTTATGATTCTCGTCGCCCACGCACAATCCGATAACGATGTTATCTCGAAATACTAATTTAAAATGTTCTGAAATCAATTGAAGTCCTAAAAAGCGCAATCAGTTATAATGACTAATGTTAAATAAACGATTGGTTTTTTCCGCTGAGGAAAGTTTCTTAAAATTTGTTAAAAGGAAAATTTTGTACTTTTTGTATTGACGAAAAAAAAAAAATTTCAATGCCCGTTTAAGAGGTCTGAAAAACGAGAACGAATATATGTATGAGTTATGAGTATATGAGTTATTCAATGCCATATGGTGGACAGTCTTTTTGCCAGATCCTCATCATTTTGATTAAATTTTTTTTTTTTATATCATTGTACAAACGAGAAAACACAATTAAATTTTTTTTATTTTGAGTGTCAACGATTATTAAAAAAAAAATTAATCTTTTAAGCTTTTAAAAAATACGAAAAAAATCGAATAGATTACACATTATTCACTAAAATTCTGTATCCCAAAAAATAAAGGGCCACAGTCCAGAGTGACGAATTCAATTCTCTATCTCGATTTTTAAGACCGAAACACAAAATAAAAAATCTTTTTTTACTTGACATTTTTTTATTTCGTATAACGTCACCGGCACTCATCGATACTTTGCTAGACGAGCCATTTTAGAATATATTTTCTCATTTTTGTCATCTGACCCAGAATTTATATGATTTTTTTTAAATAAAAAATAAGTTCGTCAAAGAAAATGAAAAATCTGCAAAAAAAATCCCTCGGAAAAAAACGATAAAAAATATTCTCCACTTTGGAATTGTGGCTGAAAATATTTTGTGTTTGCGGGGAATTTTTTGAATAAATAAAATAAAACATGTTAGTTTTTTTGGGGAAGTCAAAAGGTTTTGAATTTTATTTTATTGACGAATGGTCGTTCCGAAAATCTGAAGAAAAAAAAATTTTTTATTTTTTTTTAGCTTGTACAATTATGTAAAAAAAAAATCGATTGCACTGGAGAGGTTCAGGGAAGAGTCCATTCATTTGGCGTGGAATATTTCTTCATGTATATGATTTTCGATTGAGGAATAGTAGTAATATGTATATCTTAACATATTAAAACGTTCTATTTTTTTTTTTTCTTGTATTTACAGTGAGTCGACTGCACTGCGAGTCCGAATCCTTCAAGATGGATCTTATTCTTGATATCAACAGCTGGCTCTACCCAATGGAGATTGGTAAGTGTTTATCATCACAAATTCGACTGCTCTAGGTCAGGGATGAGCACCGTGGCGAATCAAAATAACACGATCGAAGACCAAGAACTTTCATTTTCTCCAAATTAAACACAATAATGAATATTTATTGGATTATGGTTATTCGAATGTTATTGAAAATGTGTTTTTTTTTCCATTCCATAATTATTTTTTACAACTCGGTAATTATGCAAAATTTCTTTCAATAAATTGAAAAATGAAAGAAAAAAAATCGACGTTATTTGGTAAACCATTTTTAGTAACTTTTTTTTCAAATTTTTTAACATATTGTCAATTGGATATTTATTCCGATCGATTTTTCATTGCTTTCATTACAATGATGGTCGTCCCTGTTGTCGTGGACCGATGGACTAATCGATACGAAATTTTCACCTGTTTGACATTTTTTTCTTTTAAAAACATTTGTTTTATCAACGTTTTAACTCAGAATAATTTTTTTGGGGATTGGTCTATGCGGTATTATGACGTTTCAATTTATCTATAATTGAACTGAAAATGGCCTGAGGGTAAAAAAAAAAAAAGGTGTGATGAACTATAGAATTGATCAATAACGTGGATTATAATCGTCTCACAGTTTCGTCAGATAATCACCACGTAATAACTCGTAAAGTTGCGAATTATCATTCTGATCTCATAGAGAAATACCACATTCGCTATTATGATTCAAGGTCACGGCTAGAATACCCGTGGCCCGCTTGATTGCTCATCTACATTCTCTCTCTCTCTCTCGTTCAACAACATACAGTGGGATCCTCATTAACTTCTATCTAATTTTTTTCCATTCCTCAATATCTTTCCCGAACTACGACTCGAAAGATTCGATCGGGTATGAAGAATGGGCATTGCTAGTTCCGCAGCCATTTGGAAAAAAAAAAAAAAAAAAAACAATGATTAGTGGATTGATTTTGGAAATGGGTAGTGAAATTTAATCCATTATCCATTATTGTGGTAATGGGTAATGGAATCCAATATCCATTTTTTTGGTAATGGATAGTGGAATTTAATCCATTATCCATTATTTTTGTGATAAATAAGGGAATTGAATTCATTATTTTGGTAATAAGCAATGGAATTGAATCCATTATTTTGGTAATGAGTAAGGGAATTGAATCCATTATCCATTATTTTAGTAATGGTTAATGGAGTCAAATTCATTTTCTATTATTTTGGTAATGGTTAATGAAACTTAATCCATTATCCATTATTTTGGTAATGGGCAATGAAATTTAATCCATCGTCTGGTATTTCGGCTGGAATTTGATCCATTCCTCATTATTTTGGTAATGGGTAGTGGAATTTAATTCATCATCTACTATTTTGGTAATGGGTAATGGAATTTAACCTGCTATTATCCGTTATTTTGGTAATGGGTACTCGAATTTAATCCATTATCCATTATTTTGATAATGGGTAATGGAATCTCGATGCTTTATTATAGTTTTTTTTTTTTTTATTGATTAATGCGCTATTTTTACATTGACATTTTTATAGCCCCAATACGGTATATACACGAAAAATGTCGTGAAAAAAAAACTGTACTCCCAGGATATATGTGCATCTTGACGCATCTTGATGCAATAATTTCGTAAATACTTTTAAAGCTTTGACTTTTGCAAATTTTTCAATCCAGAGAGACAGCAAGTTTGAGGTTAATATAGCAATGACGAAGTATAAGCGTGGGTGCAGATATAATTTAGCAGATTGGTCTCATCTTTGAGACGAGGCTCTATACATGTATAAACAAGCGCGACGATCGTTCGCGAACATCAGATAGCGCCATAGCGATCGTGTGAGAGTGAAAGAGAGAGAGAGAGAGCGAGAGTGAGTGAGTGAGTGAGAGAGAGCGGTGTTGGGCTTCGCCTCGAACAGAAAGGCATAAAAAAAAAATTCAAGACAATGTGTAACTTTACGTATTCTGTCTAAAAAAAATAGTAAAAAAAAGTTTGAATAGGTCCTCGAGCCTGTACCATTCGCCCGGTGAGGAACGGAAGGTGAGAGAGGGTTGTACGTTACATATATATACATAATACATTCACGATATATAGCATTATAATCTCGCTGCTCGATCGAAGCTGACGGGCAACGGTGAAGGTTACAGTTGCGCGTTACCGCGCTCGCGCCAGCTTTACCCGACGATGGCTGACATATCGTAGTGGGGGTGTAATAGGCTCTGTGTATTTGTGTGTGTGTGTGTGCGCGCGCGCGCGCGCCAACGTATCATGGCTGTATTGACGCGTGGCGTTCTTGCGCGAGGTGACGCAATAGCCTTCCTCCATTCTTCTCCACTTCACCCCCCTTCGCTAGTAAAATTTGCTCTATCGTTATATTCATATGCATAAAATAGTGAACAAAAGGGCGTAACTCACGAAACTTATGTGGATGCTATAGTCACTTTTTGGATACCGATCGAGCAACTGAAAATAATTTCCGAAAAACTTCGAAACGCCGTTGTGAAAATGTGTTATAATAAATAATTCGATGATATTTATAGAATAAAATCGAATTAGTATGCGAAATTCACTAAAATCGAGAAAAAAATATATTTAACACGCAAAGTCATGGTGGGTTACGTAATTATTAAAAAAAAAAAAATTGTAGCTTTATTTCGGTTTATTCTCGATCCATCTCTGTGCATCCCTTTCTCTTTTGATTCATCTATATCGATGTATTCCTGACGAACAAAAAGTCGTAGCCCACGTTACTTTGAGTCTCAAAACGTGCGAGTTACGCTCTTTTCTTGGCTAGAATTGTTATATATATATATATATATATATACATCTGGTTCGCTAGCGCTGGCGATAGGATTTCCCCCTCCCGTATGGTTGTGGCTTCGGCTCTCCCTTCTTTCTCGCCCCTCCGTTGCCGCAAGTTCAATGCCAAGGTCAGAGTTGGCACGACTAGCTGTCGACCGCGGTACTCGCTCCGGATCGTTCGACACCGCGATTGCTCTCTCTTGTTATATTACGTATGCACACATACACCGAAGTATACGTTAACCGCTCGTTTTTATCATCGTCTTCCTATTCTTTCTTTCTTTCCCTCTCTCTCTCTCTCTCTCACTTTTTTCCTTTCCTCTTTCCGTGTCTCTCTTCTCCGCCGCGATATGCGTGTCCATGAATCGAACTGTATACGTCCATGTTCATCGAGAATATGCGCACACGGTTTCGCCGCTTCCGCATCGCAGTTTACAATCGGTATACGGGAAAGTCGAAAGAAAAGAAAAATGAAAAAAATAAAATCGCGCGTTATTCCAATCATCATGTTTACATCTCTTTCTCTCTCCCCTGAAAACGCAACCGGGAATTTCGTAACGATGGAGAACACAGTGAAAAAAGACAAAAAAAAATTTAGTGAGAACGGACAAAAGTTTTTTTCTCTTTGTTTTCGTGCGATTGGATAGCGGGGGAACGAAAATTTTCCCCGTGGGAATAACGTCACGATGGATTTGCCGTGATTTTTTCGTCTCTAACCGAATTTTCGTTATCCGCGTTTTTTGTTGTTTTTGCCGTGAGAATAGTCTCGCGCGGGCCGAAAACCATACGGTTTGCCCGATCCGACGGCAAAGCAGCGCAACAAAATGTCAATTCTCACATTTACCGTGAGTATTATTGTATAAATCTGTTTATCTCTCAATCCAGGAATACGTATTGATTCGTTTCGCTCGTGCGCGATATAATGATTTGGGATTTTTTTTTTCGTATTTCGTTGGTGGAAAAAAAAAATGTTAAAAATTGCGTAAAAGAATTATTTCGCGGGAGGAAGAAATTTATATACATATATATGTATGAGATATGGGATTTGTCAAGGTCGTGGCGAAGGAACTTTAAATTGGATAGGACGAGTAAGTGGATCGATAGCTCGATGATACGAACGTCGTACGTCTGCCCAGCGCGCACTAATCCGGCGCGCTTTGGGCCAATTAAATCCTTCTCCCTCTCTAGCTGGGAGTTCGAGCTTTTTTTTTCAATTTTTTTTATCTCCATCTTCACGATGACCGAATACAATAATCGTATGACTCAAGCGAGAATAGAAAAAAAAAATTTACTTCTTGCTCTCGGCGTAATTGTACGGTATTTTTGTGTCCTGGATGTTGTGAAAACGGAGAAAATGTATTTAAAAAAAAAGCTCGAACCTCATGAGCATTCGTAACGAAGAGTTGTACTCTGGAAAACGGAGCGGCCATTTTGGGGTCTGTGGGTCGCGCTACTGCGTATAATTCCGTCGTCACTGGTTCTCTCTCTCTCTCTCTTTCTCTTTCTCTCGCGCGCAAGCTCTTTTTACTTGGAAGCTCTGCAGAACCGGCGTTATTATTATCGATCGACTTGTGGGTAAACTCTCTCTCTCTCGAGCTGGGGCGGCTCACATACCGTCACTCGATTTGTGACACTCTCAAACACGTACACACAGCTGTGCCAACTCGTACGTCATCAGAGTTGAACTTTTTTTTTAACTCGGAAATTACTTGCGGTCTTCAGTCTAAATGAAATATTTGATTTAAGCTCGATTCCGAGGCTTTTTTTTCTTAGTCAGGCATTGATTACGAGATAAATTAATTCGGCAGATAATTACAATATATATATATAATAGTTTGAGGAAATACGAAATTTTACCACTTTAGTGAATTTTTTCATAAGCCCCGAGTGTCGGAAATCGGACATGCGTCAGCAATATACGAAAAAAGCTCGATTTAGTTTGAATTTTCTTTCATTCGTGTATACGAAAAACTTTCACTCTATTCGTTATATATATAATATATTTGTTTTGGTTGCGTGTTTGAAAAAAATTACCACGTCACCATGAAGGTCTTTTATTTATATATTTTTTTATTTAAAAAAAATTTTGCATTTCGTTGTAAATTATTCATGTATACTTGTCTAAGGGGCGGGGGAAGTAAGGAAAGAAAAAAACAAATTCGACGAAACTTCGATGTTGCCACAATTTTTTTTCCCGTTTTCCATTCTTTCATTTATTCATTATTGCGATAGTGAAGTTTATGGAAAATGATTGGAATAAAAGTCCGGTACATTGATTTTTGAAATCCGTTTAAAAAAAAAAAAAAAATGAATCAGCAAATATCAAAGAATTATCGTAATAAATCGTGCTCGACGTGAAATTCACGTTGCAGGCGACAAGTTTCGTTTGGTATTATCGACGACCTTGAGAGAGGATGGTTATCCGGACGGTGGTGACTGGAACGCCATCGAGCAGGAGGGTGGCTCCAGGGCTGACAGCTTCGAGTACGTAATGTCCGGCAAAGTTTATCGTATCGAGGGTGACGAGGCGAGCAACGAGCCCAGCAGTAGACTGTGAGTCCACACGATTCTCTCAATATTCAATATTCCTAAAATCTGTTACAAAAACATTTACAATGCCCGCGCAATATTTCGCATTTGTCTCCCCCCCTCTCTTCGCGTATGAAAAATAATAATGATAATTTGGTCGTGCGTATGTTGACGATTGGTGGGAAAAAAAAAAATCTTTCGTAATCTTCGAAAGTTTTCCGCAAATAAATTTCCTGATGCGTCTCGATCTTCGTGATTTACCCCCTTTTTTTTTTTTATCGACGTGGCATATTTTTTGCGCGACGCGCTGCCCCCTACACCACGAGAGATGGCAGCACTTGCCTGAGAAATGCGGGGTGAGGCGCGCTTGTGCGCGTAAAAAAATATGAAAGTTGATCGTACGATCGAAGATTCAATATTTTATGCTCAAAATGAAAAACGGAAAAACAAAATTGCTAGAAATCAATAGCAACGAAATGGATGCAACGTTGGATGGAAAAAAAAAAAAGAAAACACAAAGAGAGAAAAACTGTCGAGGGAGGGTGAAAGAGAGCGAGACGAGATCGTAGCTCTCGGTGAACAGGGAGCCACTCTGCGTTCACTCGGTAGGTAATGAAGCGAGTGAACACAGCTGGTGGTATCTCAGTTTTCTGAGGGCGTTTTTTCCTGCTTTATTATCGGCGCACATCTCTCCGCGCCTGAAGAGAAAACATGAAGATGGTTTGTGTGGACCACAGGATGGGGTCATCGAGAATTCTTTTACTCGCAACGTGCCACGAGAAATCGATTGATCGAGTTTTTTTTTTTTTTCATGAATTTATATCGTTGACGAGATTCTTTTGCAATAAATCACGAGAAATTATCTTTACCGACCGTTATCTCATGCGACAAATGGTTCACTCTGTTGCCGCAAGGAGAAAAAAAAAACTTGAAGGCAAAAGTGAATAACACAACCAATAATTATTTGACATTGAGGGTGTTTTTTTTTTTTTTTTCAAGTATTTATTTTTTTAATCCTTGACGATTTTTACCAATTATCGAGGATTATCAGTCGTTTGTTTTAAGCATTCGATTTTTTTTTTTTTCCAAACAAAAACGAGTTAGAAAATTTTTTCAAAATTCTTTGAATTCTTATTATTGATAATATTTGGGAAATATTATGTTTGTAAAAAAAAATTTCGAAAAAATCGTAAAAATATTTAAGTGCTTAAATTAAAATTTTCCTCGTCGTAGCCATTGTTTTTTTTTTAAGTATCCATAAAAAAAAAATAAATAACTCGATAAATTTTGAAGTCCAATGTACGAAAAAAAAGTTTCTTCAACATTTTGGTGATGAAAAAATTCTTTAATTAAAAAAAAAATCCCATGTCCAATAATCGTGTGGACGATAATTGTGCAAAGTTTCATTCAAATTCGTTGATTAGTCCCTCAAATATTAACGGGATCGATTTGAAAAAAAAAAAAAAAAAAAACCGTTAGTCTCGCATACGTTAAGTACATTTTTCCTTTTCACACGGAATTTGACCCGAGAAATTTTCCGGGAATATTGTTAAAACGTATTATCGAATAAAAATATTTTTGAAAAATGGATTTTTTTTTAGACTTGGAATATATGGTAGGTTGACGAGAAAATAGTATAATTTTCACGAAACTAAACGAATTCATCCGTGATCGTCATTCGTCAACTCTCCCCCATCCCCCCAAACAGGGATGTGTGCTCAATGCTGAGCAATGAATTATTGATCGATAACAATTTCTCAATTTTCTCGAGAATGTGCAGTGAAGAGCGGGCAGGAAATATATAAGAGACAGAGTGGGAGAGAGAGAGAGAGAGAGAGAGAGAGAGAGAGAGAGAGAGAGAGAGAGAGAGAGAGGGAAGGAGAGACGAATTCGAGAGTGAAGTGATCGAAGAGAGGGAAGTAGGGGAAAAATGGAGAATTCAGGTTTCCCTTCTTCCGGTTACAAGGAGCAGCCCTCACTGATTGGCCGTTCGTCCCAGCATGAGCTTCACTCGTTGGCCAAGGACGCGCGAAATCCGAGACTTCTCGGCGCGAGACTTTCCGTCAAAATCAGCTGACTAGTGTTCCGAACGAACAGCTGATTCTCGCCAATCTGATACGCGAATTTTATTTGAAAAAAAAAAATAAGAAGAAAATTATATATTTTTTTCAATACAATTTTTGCAATTTATTTATTTTTAACTATCTCGTGATAAATTATTATTATTGTTGTTATTATTATTATTACGATTATTTTTCCTATTATTTTACTACTCTAGCTCTCTTTCCCAGCTCGTCCCGCGTAGTCGATTTTTTTAAAATATTTTCTTTTTTATTCAAATAAAAAAAAAAAATTTTAGTGCAGTGAGACTATATCAATATCAACGAAAGTGAGCTTCGACTATGCTTGGTGCCCGCAAGATAATAGGTATGTCAACGATTTTAAAAAATAAGAATAAACATTTTGAAAAAGGGAACAAACGCGTAGACTCGTTGCTTGAGAAAGTTTTGTCCCCTCCCGTGTCTCACTTTACATGCCGTCGTCTCGACGAGACAACTTTACTATAGCAGGAGTCCATATATTAATTATTCATGCGACGCCTGGTGGCCAATTTTGGAAAAAAAAGATCAATTTTTTTTTTTTTTTTCATAATTTAACGAATTTATATTTTTCGGAGTAATTATTTCTGTGTCAATGTTATTCGAGAATCGATGGTGAAGATTTTTACACAACGGGACGTTAATGTGCATCGAGAAGAAGAAAAAAAAATGTCCACGTCATATTTTTAATGAGGCATGACGATGAATTTACAGAGAAAAGTAATGACTTCGTGTGAATCCAAGGGAAAATTTTCATGCAAATTTTACGAATTTGAATTTTTAAATTATCGTTTTTTTTTTTTTAATACAGCGTTTTAAAGGCTAAGGGATGTAGAAAATATGAAATGAGAAAAGTTTTTTGATTCAAAAACGTGTTGATATCTAGCGAATTCGTGAAATTCACGAAGAAATTTTTTTGTGTAGCCAATGAAAATTGAATTTCTCTTGTCTTTTTTTTTTTAATTTTTCAACCCTAATCATGATTAGAAAAAAAATATTACAGAAAATAAAAATAAATACGTTCGAGAATAATAAATAAGCATCGAACTTGATATCCCATTTTTCTTTCAATGTTCATATCTGTTTTTTTTCGCGATTTCGATAATTTTCCAAAAAGAAAGTTTTTGTGAATCTTGATTTGCTTTTTTGAAACTTTTTTTCGAGCTTGAATATTTTTTTCATAGTTTGACACTATTTTTTTTTTTTTTTCAAAAAGTTAAATTCAAGATGAATTGAAAAGCCCCTAAGTAAATTTCTGAGCAAGATTTTAAAAAATCGCCGTATATTTCGATGATTCTCAATCTGAATTGAGAAAAAAAAAATGCTAATACTCGGTGCTCGCACGAAAAGATGAGATTTTTATTTGAACACCACGAATGAAAAGATTTTGCACGATGAAAAAGTGAGATGAATTACAAGGCTTACCAGTTATTTACAAAATCAATATTGGACCATCTGCAAGAATAATTCAAAAAAAATAAACTGCACAAAAAATATTTTGTTTGCACTGAGAAACAAATTGATTTAATATTGACATATAATTGGAGTGGGGGGGATATGCAAAAATGTATAAATTTCAGCCGTAAAAATGTACTCAACATAAATTAAATATATTTTCGCGTATATTTAATCCTAGTGGCGTTAAAAAAATTGTAATTGGTCCTAAAATTTGATAGAAATTACTAAACATAAAATGAATTCTTTTCTCAATGGAAAATTATTGCCCCAAGCTAATATTTGAGTATATTAATATTTATTTAACCAATAAATTGGTCATCTTTACTTTACAATTTTTTTTTAATGATGCACGTGGAAACAAAAATTCTACGTATAATTTTCTCGATGATGAAATAAAAAAAAACTGCCTGCTGTCTCGGAAGTTTACAGTAATAAGGAAAATGTAGAATTCAAAGGACGAACAATATTCCAATAATATTGGATATTGGCACGACAAATTTGTTTACAGATAATTCCTACCTTCCCAGCAATTAAATTGACTTTCATACTCATTTATTATTGTGGAATGATATATCATTTAATGAATTTATGTATTGGTAAACTTTTCTTTCTCTCCAAAAACGTCAGTCAATTTCAATTAAGAACGATAGTAAAATAGATTTATATTCAGAAATTAATATCTGAAAAACTACTCGCCATAGCTATATGAATACTATACAAAGTGTTTTACATAAAATTGATTGAATTAAATATATGTGTATTTAATTAAATTAATCTAATGTAATATATATATATATATATATATATATATATATATAGTTGGCATAAAAAAAAAATTACACTAATTAATATTGGTATCCATACCCCAGCTTCGCCATTTTAAACTCAACTACCCCGCAAAACTTCAACGAAAATTTTGTTTCCAGCCGAAAATTGAAGAAAAGAGCCAAGTATTTTTTACAGTAAAATTACCAAAAATGTTATCCAATTATTATTTATCGTTACTGTTTTTCGAATATACATACGCGATATCACGTAATTACATCGGTTAATGAGAAATAAAAATAATTTTAAAAAATAACAATTAAATTTTTATCAATCCTTGCTATGCAATAATTTACAATCATTGTTCAATTTTTTGTTCAAACAATTATTCCTCATTCCATGATAAAAGGGATAAAACATTTTTCATGTTCTATATTTTTTACATTTAAAATATGACGAATCATGTCATGTATATGTGACATATTGCGCACACGCAAAAAGGATGTTTTAAAAACCCTCGAGGTGGTTGCGAGGTCCTGGATGGCTTGTAGGCCGGGATCGCGTAGCTCGAACCCAGGAGTGACCCAGTTTACTTGATCCCCGCGTACATACACCTGCGTCACCCACCGACTACGTTACTCGGTGGCTAAGAGCAAGGGGCGCCTGGAGATATAGTTAATGCACCCTTTCTCTTGTCAACAGCACTATAGTGACCTCATATATATATATATATATATAATCGAACACCTTACCCACTCGTTTATGTATATATATATATATATATATATATATATATATATATATATGTATAGAATGAGAGAAAGAGTAGTCTACCTACGCGCATACGTATATATACGTTTTAATATACATATATGAAATATGTATACCAGTCCCCGAGTGCAATACAAGGGGTACAAGTAGAACCGGGCGAGCTATCCAGGAACCGGGGGAAGGTCAGACCAGATTCAATCTAACCGAGGCTCGATGTTGACGAAAGTGGGTCAAGCTTGCATATATATATAAGTGTACACGGGAACGACGAGAGAAGTCGAGTGCTGCCCTCTGTCTCTCGTAAACGAGCTCCATCCCCCATTCTCCAGCCTTCATCACAATCAACGTCCCAATGAATTCGCGAAGGAACACACGCAATTGACATTTATCGACTATCACGTTTGGGAACACAGCAATCTATTTGCATGTAAAACATTTCTTTTTTTTTACGAAAAATTAGATAATTTTGATATATTAAAGTATAAATATATCGCAAGTATAGGCCGGAACGTGTTTAACATATATTTTGCTATTTATCTGGTCATATAATCCAAAAATATAATTTCCAAATATATATTCAAAATATATATTCAATATTATAATCAGAATATTCAGTGGGGCTCGTGCATCTTTGGCTGAGTCTAAACCCTAAACCCCCCTCGTATTCACGCTATTCACTCCTTCGACCGCCGTTAGATGGCTAATCGCGAGAGTCGTTTCTTGCAAGCGAAATAACACTCTGCCGATGATATAATCCCGAAGTCCTTGGACGTTGATTGAATCAAAATCCTGCTCGACCATCCGTATACCATTGATGGAATTTGAAGCCGTACAAACGTGTACAACATACACGTTTTAAATATTTCGTTATGAAATGTTTGACATTTTAGGTGTACTAAAGATGTAATAGTATTAGTAATTGCGTGTTAATAATATTTTTGTTACTTCGTGGAGTAACAATGATATTCGATATCCATAACCCACATCAAGTTATTTATTCTTTTTTTTTTTTAATTTTCCACATTCACTATAATTCATTAAAAAAATTTGACATATATTCAATTCATTTTACACTTACTTAAATCAGAGCAACCTTCGTCGACTTATGCCTATTAAATTTTTTTTTAATTTATTATTATATCGATATGTAATCTTCGGTCTTTCCAATTTTACATTGAAAACAATTTTTGTTGAATCTTCCTAATAATAATTTCGTTGATCCTGGAACATTGGGGATAAATAATACACCAAGATAATTTTTCTACCAAACATTGGAACCGATAAAATTTTTTTTTTTATTAAATTCTGTATGTACGAAATTCGCAATATTCAACATTTAATTTCCTCTTCGGGGTTTTTTCATTTCGTTATAACGAAATGTTGTAATCTTTTCGCAATGGCCAATGTCATGTCGCGTGACCTGAAGCGTCTATATATACACGGTATATACAATGCCTGCGTGTACAAAAAGCTACACGTGTCTTTATTATATTATACATTCAAGCTCTAACAAGTAAAATTTTTTTTTCTTCGTTCGAACTTTAAATTCCACTTTCGCCGATAAATTACCAACCACTAGGCGTACTCGTGAATTATTTACAGTTAAAAAAAAATATCATTATCCCAACTTCAAAGCCAAGGACAATGGAACGAGACAAACGGCGAATATAGCGCTTGTAGTCTAGCTCGCATTGTATTATTATTATCATTATTGTTTACTGGTATATGTGCATATATTTCACCGAGAGTCAAGTGTCGTGAATGCTACACGTTTGCACACGTTTATACGTAACATTGAGGGCCTTGGATGCATGCTGCTTCGTTGCTACTCGGCCTGTGGTATTATGTGTGTTATCCTATATGCGTGCAAAAACACGTGTTGCTCATGGCACTCGCCTCGTCGATTCTACCGGCAGCAAAACCCTCCCCCCTGGTAATAACACTTCGGGGATTTTTTTTTTCTTCTTTTCTTATCTTTTTCTCTCGGAACCGTTCATAATGATCGTAACGAGGAGATAAAAACGGTATTTGAATTAAAAAAAACAAATATTCAAAGTGTCGAAAAATTATTATAAATATATTTGTTAATTGAAATTGAATGAAATTACGATATAATTAGTTTTGTGAGAATTATAATAGCGAGTAAAAGTGAATATTATTAAAATGTGATAGGACAGGGATGCTGTGTAACAGTAAAGGGAAAATTAAATTTGACGTACATGCAATAAAAATTGATGGATAATATTGAAAGTAAATGAGTCACTTGAAATAATTTTTTTAACTATATCATTACGAAAAATGTTTCCTATTGATTGAAAACACAGTTGAATAGTATAAAATTGGAAATAAATCAAGTAATATAAAAAAAAAATCCGGGAAAACGTGTAATCTTTTTTTTTACAAATTTCAATAAAAGCCTTCTGTGGTTGTCAATATAGATATTTTTGTCTGACTCTTTCGAGTGCCTCTCGGTTTATGACAGGAAATGGACAAATAAAAATGTTTGACAGAGGCTTCTGTTCAAATTCGATTATAAAAAGTTTTAAATGACGTGGCAATCGATGTTTCAATGGTAAATAATTGATCAAAGGGCTGTACTTCCGAAAGCGACACCCCACCGATTTGGCCGAAAATTGGCACAGACTTTCTTTTTGACGATATAAAACTTTGCCTAAAAGGATTTTTGGCGCATCGCAATGGTTTTCGAAATATTGAATTTTTAAAATTGATAAATTAACACGCGCGTGTATACCTATATCTATCGTAGCGCGCACTCCTATCCCTACTCTTTTGGCATGTTATGAATTGGTTTTTGTTTTTGTGTGAAGGGTGTGTGTGTATTTTAATCAAATAGCGTTAATTTGAATTAAGTATCATTTGCTTGAATCAAATAGCATTTATTTTAATTAATTAAGATCTATATTTGAATCAAATCAACCAGTAACTAAATCACCCATAAAGTAAATTTATTTATCAAATTGCCAATCTGATACGATCTTTTTCGATACAAAGATCGTTTCAATTTATTTCGCCGTATATTTGTCATCTTAATTTGACATTATGGAGATCCGGCTGCTAGAGGATCGTAATTATTAAAATTTTTTTACAATACGCTTCTTCGAAATTAAAAAATAATTCCAGATTGTGCGAATCTGGCAATTATTTTTTCTCAAACTTTTTTTGCACCAATATCTAAAGAATATTGAGTCCAATGTAAATTAGCGAGAACGCAGACTTGTTTGTCGCGTTAGAAAAAAAAGAGGAATTCGTATTTATGGTATCTTTGGAAAATTTCCGGAATCGTAATTTTCTGAAAGACAATTTTGACGAAAAGATTCGAGCCTATTGTCCATCCTACAGCTTGAAGAACCCTCTACACCCCTGTAGAAAGTAGAAAGAGTCTCGTTTAGATTTGACGTGAAAACGTCCACACATATTCATAAAAAAAAAACTCATAGACCTATCGGTAAATAGGACAACCCTTTTCAACGGAGCTGTGAAAATTCGCGTAATTCCGCGAAAGTGTAGGTTTCGAGGGAAAAGAAAAATTCAACTGAATCCACGACCCCCTGCACTGTGTCCCGTATATGTATGTATAGCGTTCGTGGAAAAGTGGGAGAAAACGTAGAATCGACGCGGATCGGTTGGGACGATGGTAGTGGGGCCGAGAAGAGTTGCGCGTTGGAACACCGCGAAAACGTCAATCGCACTGAGGAGGGACAAGCGGTAGTAAGAGAGCCTGTATTGAAGAGACGCGAGGGGGCAGCAGTGGATCGGTGGAAAGACGTTACAGTTGGGCGATACAAGCGCGGGAGCATCGCTGCCTTGGAGTGTAGTAATCGCGTGAACTACACGACAATCCAAAGCTCGCAACTTCTCTCATATTTTTATTATTTCTTCCTCTTTCCGCCTTTGTATTCTGTCAACCTTCCGCATTACGCCGCTACATACCTGCGTCCTTTTAGCATCTCAACCACGTCTTGTCCGTCTCTCTCTCTCTCTCGCTCTGTTTAGTTCACAAATAATTAATTATTCACAATGGTCTTTTTATTCTCGTTTATCATAGCTGTTTCTCTCGAAATCTTTCTCGTTCTCATTTCGCACGACGTGATAATCACAGTGATCGTAGTATACACACACACACACACCTTTTTTCTTTTTCTTTATTCGTGTGCAGTGACGTGAGTACCATGACTATATATCTATATGTGTATATTTCCGGAAGAGCTGATATATTTATCGCAATTAGAAAGAAAATACAGTAGAGCCTTGTTACGATGTTTGACGTACGGTGCGCGCGCGGCGCGTCAGCCGGGTGAACAGTAAATTCAACGCGTGCCAATTAATTAACAAATTTAGTTCAGGCTCAGCCAACTTGCACATTCCCCCCAAGCATCGTACGATCGGCTCATGTTTATAGACTTCTGTCGGAGCTACGAGTATACCGTTTTGGCAGAGCTTTCGTGTAATGTAGAGTCCGTCGTCTATACCAAAAACTAAAGGGCGTATATTTTTGAATGGAATATTGAATGGAGGGGGGGCTCCTCATCCCAATTATCGACTACGTCATCTTTTTTTTGCGCCTCAAACCCGCTTCGATCAAAGCAAGACCTAATACCAATTTTAAGATAGTCCTTGCATATGGTACCTACTGGATAATATTGTGAATTGGAAATAGTTCAATCCTGAAACACTTTTTTTAAGACTCCAAAGTTTCAGACCACGGTGCCGACTATTTCCATAAAAGCAATTTCAATTTAAAAAAAAACGCCGTTTTAGCGTAGGATATACGGAAAAATGAGCTCGCTACAAGTTCAATTGAAAAATGAAACAACTTGAATGCTGGACAGGCGGTTCATTTGATAATCAATTTTTTCACGGAATTATGGAATTTCGATGAGTCGAATGAAAAAAAAGTAGGGTCGTGGAATGTTTGTCAAAGAAATTTCGAATTAATTATCTGCACAATTCGGTCAGTTTACTATGTAATCGATCAGCTCTGCTACGAGTATTGCAGTAATTCATGCGAATTTCAAGTATTCATCAATATCAAACTATCCGTCCCTATTATTTTCGTACGTGTTGAAATTATATTAATTATCAAACGTCCCAATAGCAGGACACCTCATGTTAAACTATATCTATATAGTAGTATATAGGTATAGTTTAACATGGGGTGTCCGGCTATTGGGACTTATACCTCACTAATATGACGCAAATATGTTTATCAATAATCGTTCAATCCTTCCAAGTTATGCGGATTCCAATTTGGATTGTTAATTGCTGAAACTCCTCATTAAGAAAGCTTCAACGATAAGGCGATTAGAAGTTTGGGATTTGAATATTGGTTATGCTCTGAGAAAAGAGGGAGGCTGAGGGAGGCCTCTGAGGGAGGCTGAAGTTAAAAAAAAGTTATACCCCAGACTTGCTCCGTTGACTGCAAATGGGAAAAGTCAGAGAATTTCGGGAGTTCTGTGGAGGGCCCAACTCAGATTTTAGAATTCCTACACTTTGAATTTTAATAAGCTTGAAGCGATTAGGTCAGAGATTCAACCCTGAACGGAACATAGAGCGCCTGTCTATGGTGGAATCGCTTGGTATCGATCTGTTCCCCCACTGACCAAACGGTATTTAGGGTTTTATTCAACGAATTATAAGGTAGGCGTGGTGGTAAAGACAAAATTAACCAATTTGAGCCGAAGGCTATATGTTCCTTAACTCGGACTTTTTTTTTGTGAATGCTACATATGTACTAGATGAATTCAGGATACAAGCCAAGCATTCACAAGTATTATTTTATCTGACAAAAGCCTTTTGTTTCGCGCAAAGGCCGTCAATTAGTTTTTTTCAAGTAGTTGCTGTAATCAGTGGACTGACGCATCCGTTTGTGTAGCGGAAAGTCTTTTGGCGAGACTGGGTGTCCCTACTCGAGTTAACTTGTCTGATTACCCAGAAATTCTATCAAGTGCCGCCTCTATTGCCCGAGGTTTTCTGCCGTTTTCCCGTGCCCGCGTGGAAAAGCGATGTAGTATGGGGTAAAACGATTGTATCCACAGTAAAGAGGGATTTAAAACAGTATAGAAATTTCGAAAGGTGTTCAAGGGACGAGACCATAAAAGGTGAAATTCCTGGGTTAGTTAATAAAAATAAATAAAAAAGCGGAACAGTCTCCAGACGGACGATGGCAATTGGAGGCCGCAAATGAAAAAATGATAACTTATACATTTGGATACCACTTCCAATCGTTTGAGTAGCCATTTTTCAAAGGAGAATGAGCAATGGTTTCGGGTTTGCACACAGCAGGCTGCTTTTCAGTGGAGGTTCGTTTGGTAACCAATGATGGTGATCAATCGAAAAACCTATACGAGTGATTCTATTTGAATTCTTGAATCATTTGAAAGAATCATTTTTAAATGGGTTTTGGAAGATTTGAACGAAAAATGTGAAGGCTCGAAATTGCCTCGAAGTGAGAGATCGCTCAAAGACTTATACTTTCTATGGTCAGACGAGTTATGACTGAATACTAACGACAGTTGTTGCACCGTCAAAAAAAAAAAAACTAAAAAGATGGCCGTGTGCAGCAAAGTCAGTCGTCCGGTTGTGTCTCTGCATCCCGTGAAGAGTCACTCCACAAGCACATACGTAAATTATGTACATTGTCCATGTGTGTGTTAAGTGTACACATGCATACTTAAAACTCGTGGCTCGTCTCCCGGTTATGCAACGCTCGAATTTATTCTCGTCCGTAAAAACTGGCGCAGCTAGAAGAAGCATAGGATCGCTCCAACGTTTACCCACTCTCACCGATTCACCGTTCTAGATTGCATCTCACTCTCTTCTCTATATGCCTCATCATTCTTCTATAGCTCGTCTCCATTTCGATGCTTTCAAGAGCATGTATATTTTTTTTTCTTTCGTCTCTAGGACGGGACTGTGCGACAGTTATGCGTGTCCGTGTGTAGGTGTGCGGGCAACGCGGCCAGATTTCGAATTGTACTTTGGTATCGGGAGCGCGATATGCAACAGTTGCTACACGATTTATAATCAAGAGGCGAGAACTGGGCTTGGCACACAATCTCAGGGACGCGTATGACGCGATCCCTTGTGCAATATGCGAAAATTTGTTGAACATTGCAAAAGCTCATACACATAGCACGATGATAAACAAGTCTTGTTACATAGATTACTAATTTTGGGATTTATGCGGTTAATGAGCATTTTCCGGTGAATGCTCGAAGGTCGTGTTACTATTAGAGTTGGAGTCGAATTTTTAACCACAATATTTCTGGTCCAGCCTTGTCTTAATTGCTTATTAAATAGTAATGATGGATCTCCGTTAGTTTTTTCTGAGTTTCATCGTATATACACTTGCGGGTTTTTACGTATTGCCCTTCCCATGTGAACCTTTCTAGAACTCTTTACCCGCACTTTGCTAAGCTAGCCTAACTCTTACGCGGCATCCACAGACGTCTTAGCTACCCTATTCCTCATTTGCTATGGGCACGAAGAAACTGCGGAAAACCCGTACCGGTACATATGATCCCATACTCTTCTGATTCCTCGGTATATAGACTTGATACAGAGTCTATACCAAGGTCTCAGACGAACTAGCCTCCCGCACACTGGTTGATGCGCCAGCTGGTGCACGGCTAAGCGATCACCCATCCGAGTAGTGGTCGCATACAATGCTGCTTAACTCGAGGGACCGTCGAAATCGCGTACCAACCGCACAACCACCAATGCCGGTGATGTCCGTAACAGTATTAATTGGGTTCAATCACAAAGTTACTATTATAATAAAACTTTTGGGCCTTTATATACTTGCATACTATTGTTGAATTATCGTTGCTACTGTTAACCTTTATGCTATGATCAGATACTGACCACTGTTTCAATATGTCTATTGGATTATTACTAATAAAACTATTCGCGTCCATTACTTGGATGGTGGACTGTTTAATCATTTACCCGCTAGCGTATCGATCAGGACGTCCATTTTCTTGAGGCTTCGCTGTCCTTTCTTGA
The DNA here is from genome assembly GCA_963564615.1 of Rhorus exstirpatorius. Taxonomy (NCBI): domain Eukaryota; kingdom Metazoa; phylum Arthropoda; class Insecta; order Hymenoptera; family Ichneumonidae; genus Rhorus; species Rhorus exstirpatorius. The sequence continues at coordinate 28,460 of CAUXCA010000052.1, forward strand.
CGTTTACTCTCGTACAACCGCTAAAGAATCAGGAAAAATAAAACTTTAACACCTTTATCGGCACAAATCTTCCCCAGTTTCTCCGTGCCCTCGTGCGAATGTGATATAGCAGGGGTACTCGGTTGTCGCAGCGATAAAAAAGGAAGACCCGATGATTAGTTGATTGCCTAGGGACTGTGGCTTGATAATAATAAAGATTAAAAAAATTGTACTGTTAGGTTAATAGTTGGAATACGACTCATAGCTTACCGTCTGAATAGGACTGTTGAATTATCGTTGAACACCAAAAAAAAAAATTGAATTTTAAACAGTTCACTATTGATCGTAACAGTTGAAATAACAAATAACAATATTTATATGCTCCTCAAACATATAATTATTTTACTCGCATCTCTGGGGGATCAAACAATTGTCTCGTCATTCATCGTTCGATTGTTATGAAGTAGTTCCAAGCACATATTCTCTCTCTCTCTCTCTCTCTCTTGCGTGCTGGTGACTCGTTGTTAGCTGCGACGCAGCAAGGACATCCTCGCTCTGAATCACCATCGTCATATACTTCACGCTTCCCGATTCTTCTTCATATATATAATATACTTTGCTCCGTCTGGTGCTTATGCTCGTAAATTTTAATTCTCGAGTTAATTCGATCAACGGCAATCTTTGAAAATAATCGAGAGAAAAGTGTGGTCAATATGTCAATAGGGAAAATATGTTGCATCATCGAGCCTCATATCGACAGCCTCTCCATCAAGGGCCGTGCTTTATCTATTTCAACGGGGCTAACTTTTGAATTTTACTGTGGAAAAACTGTAGCGAGGTGAAAGGCTGCTCAAGTTTATTGGAATAGTTGTACAAAGCGTTCGCTTGTAACATTTAAAAAAATCAACCCCCAAATTTGGCCTTTGTCCAATGATCGTACAACCTCAAAGTTTCCGATATCGGACTGCAATGAACAAAAAAAATTGTTTGCCGGACATCCTAGCAATTTATTCAAAAAAATCATCGAAATCCCCTTTATTTTTTTTTCAATTAAAATAACCAACGTAAAAACGTAACGATAATCGGTATCGCGGATTTGCAAGTGCTTGTGAAATTGTTTCAAATTCAAAATAAAGGAATCAATGTGGCTGACTGAGAGACAACGAATTTCGATGAAAATTCTTTACGAAAACGCCATCACCGTAAAACAGAACCGGAAATTGAAAAAAAAAACTCGTCAAACCCCGTGCGACGATTCACCTGATCACGGTAGTTCGTCATAGTTGAGGGTTTTAACACTTGGCAAGAGTTTTTCCTAGGCCAACCGCGGGTTGTGTAATAATATAGTCGGTTATATGTAGTATATACGGCCTCGGGCTTGGACTGTAGAGAAGGCAGCTGTGCGCGCGCGCGTACACGCGACGATAGTATTTTTTTTTTTTTATTTATTTTTTTCACTTCTAGTATTGGGTCTCATACTCGCGCGCGCACTGCGCTGACCACTGCTGCTTCTGTTGCACTGTTTTCACGCATCGTCGTTGTCGGTCGTGTATAGTCGTGATCATCGTCGTAGACAGTACCCCCGGAGAGCGAGCTAGTCACAGTTAGTTAGCTAATAGTCACCGAGCGACAAGCTCTACGATTGCTTCTTCGGTCGCGTGATTTTTTTTTCTCGTGAAATATTTATCTCCATCTCTCTGTTGCTCTCTCTCTCTCTCTCTTTCATTTTTGGTCCGTTTGCAGTAGGATTCGTCCGATGAATATGCGATTTTGCCTGAACTCGCGCGCGAAGTTTTTTTTCTTTCCGTCCCATTTGAACGTGTAACGCAAATTCTCCGCGCAGCAAGTTATCGCGTCGTCAATGAAACTAAAACCGCTGTAGCTCTTCCACTTGTGGACGTATAATATTCGCTCGCGTGCCGATTCCTTCAGTGATAATGCAGAACGTGTTTTATGTAAATTCTTTACATTGAACGTGCTTTTTTTTTATTTATTATTCTTTCTCCGGTGAAATTTAAAAACGTAACGATGAAGTTCGCGAGGAAAATTTCATCAGAGATACAACGTGTAGCGCCCTCCCCCCCTCTCCGAGCCTGCTGCTTGTAACTAGATTGAAATAGGCATCGAGAGAACGTGACCCGAGAAACGAAGAAGCACGCGCCCGGCTATCCGCACTACTCGATGTAGCGACAGAAGAAGGGGCGGGGGGCAGGAGAAAGAAAAAACCGAACGGAGATGGCGCGCGTAGATCGCTTCAACCGCCCTCTTCTATTAATGTAGCTTAGCTGCTCTAGGATCGCGTACGCGTCGTCGAAGTAGCCCTCGTTAATTTTTTTTCTTTTGCTTTTTCTTTCGTTCTCTTTGTGTATACGGACGAATTATCAACCGCGCCCAAATTTGCGGACCGGTAAAATCAATCGAGCGAGATAAAATTGTGTGCGAGAGAACGAGGGAGGTCAAGGTTGTAAATTGGGCTGGTTTGGTATCGTAGCTAAAAAAATATCGAGGCTTAGGCGAAAAGGTAGAAGGAAAATTATAACAGTCGATACGAGCGATATAATACAAGTGACCATGCGCTCTATTATCGGTTGATAGGTTATAATATATCCCGCTGTATAGCTAACTCTGTTGGGTAACGCGCCACGACCTCGAGAACGGTTAATTCCTCAACTAAAGCCAAAAGTGCCGATGTGTGTTGCAATCGATGCTTAAAAAAACAAAAACAACGAAGCTGAAAAAAAAGTTTCTCAACGAAACAGCTAATTTGACGGCCGTGAGCAACGTTGCATCAACTTTCAGTACATTGTACCTTTTTTTTCTTCGTTTTTTCGCCCATGTATCTGTGACTATGCTCGCTCTCCACGTACGATCTCGCATAAGCTTTTCCCCTTCTCGCGAACAGAGGTCGTACCTCTCGGTATTTTATGATTATAGTTTCGCTTTCGTCGTGTTCTTTAGCTTCTTTTATCGCTGTTGCCACGAGAGAGAGAGAGAGAGAAAGAGACTCGAGTGAAAGATCCACTGACGAAAGCTCGTTATGGAGAATCGGGGAAAAATATAAAATATTTATATAAATCACGGCAGTTGGGGCTCGTGCCAGATGCGCGTTTACACGGGCCCTGAATACTGTAAATGCACTATCTGGTACGACATCTCTTCTGTCACCTCCATCGTTATGCGCCTGCGCGATAAACCCGAAACCATCCAGACCTTTAGGCAGGTATAGAGAAAGACAGAAACAATAAAAAAAAAAATAGATGGCGCGAAATGCTGTTTACCCATACATTCCCTGCCCAAAACAACGCCAAAGAAAAAAATTAACCAAATCACTTTGACCACTTTATTCTTTAATTTTAAGTTATTCGGTAACTACATCGTGTTACATAATTTTTCTTGTCATTATCAAATGCGTTTATTCGAATACATTGAGTACTCGTGCTATGCTGTTCTCGACACATCGATTTAAAATTTAACATTGGATACGAAAGAACTGTATGAAAAAAAAAAACAAGGAAAAAATGATCGGGTAAAAATTTCAGAGGGAGATTACGATTATGCACTTTTTTTTTTATCATCCGACATTTACAGAAAGCATTTTATTTCATTCTGAGCGACGACTTTTCTGCCATCCTGCATCTACAGCCGTTTTTACCAGGATTCGTGGAAAATCAGCCTGCAATTACCGAACGAGGATGAATCCGAAGAAATGAAGAAATCCAACGGCGATAGAAATATATCTATATTTATATATACATGCAAACGACAAGATTGTGTAATGAGAATAAAATTCATACGAAATGTCTATAGTTTCATTGAACCTTACAGCATATCCCCCCTCTTATCTCGATTGAATTCCCATTATGCCAGTTCGTTATCAGCATTTCGTTGAAACGCGTGAATTCCAACTCTGGGAAAACACTTAGAACCACTTTACGAATTTTTCGAGCAAAGAAAAAGAATTTTAAAAAAATAGGAGTTAGAACCAAAGAATTTAATTCGCGAATAGAAATAGCTGTAATGTTTTCGACTTTGCGGAAAATTGTCCTTGGGGGAGGGGGGGGGGGGTGTATTTTGCGCAATTCGTAGCCCAAAAAGCGAAATCGAGCCTCATCCCTGAATCACTGTACTCTCTGAGAAATATAAAAAGCCCAAGATTTAGAGATAACGAAGTCTCCGTAACAACTAATATTATGCTTGAATTTGAGCAATGCGGTGTTCTATTTTTCTCACCGGACCTCCAATTCCGTTGGCAAGTTTGTCGAGAGAAAAAAAAACAAATTCTCGTTTCTTCGTTCGGTGATATTTATTACGAACGATTGGATCCGGAAGCCAAGTCGAAGGAATACATAGAGGGGCGGGCATATATGTATATAAAAAAATACGAGCTGAAATAAACGACCGTTTGCGTTAGCGATAAATTCCACAAGACTGCGAGAGGAGGGAGAGGGAGAGAGAGTCGTCAAGTTGTGCCAGGAAGCCAAAGAGGGGCACCACGAAACTCCTCCGTTGAAAAAAAAAGTACAAAGTGAGACACGAGTTGAGTGTATTATCGATCGTCGAATGAGAAAGATGCCTTTGGCGTCGTTATTATTGTGTTCATCGAGACCGTGGTGTTCATCTCTCTTGTGTGCTCAGAGGCTCTCGTTCCGCATACATTCTTTTTTTTTCTTAGAATGACAAGGATTGCGAAGAATAACCTCGAATATATCTTCAAATCTAACGAGAAAGAGCAAGTAAACAGCGTGGCTGCCCATGTTGTGCTGGTTGTATTCGGCCGATTGAACTCTTCTTCCTTCGAGAGTGATATTTCCTTCGGTCACGTATAGCGACCGGCGTGTTGGCAGTGTGGTTAGCTGGTTGTGTGCTTAACGTTATTTTGCACGACCGCTATCGGCACTGCATTTACGACGGTTGCAAAAACCACCACGAAGAAAAACGAGCCGCTCTGCGCAATCTCCGTATTACATCGGACGCTGGCCTTCTTCTTGTTCTTCTTCTTCTTCCTCCCCATTCTCAATGAATATATATATATATATATATATATATACTTGATCGCGGCCATCTTGGTTATTCGCGTTTTTTTTCTTGCTCTTTTCATCTTACAGATTATTAAAATGCAACGTGCCCATCGGTTCGAGTAATTCTTTACCAATCCCTAGATCCGTTGTCAAGCTAGAATCTTTCGTTGATAACATAGAATGACCATAGCGTCGTTTTGTTCTCATTACAGATCGGCATACGTTTCATTCGGTGGTTTGCTCATGAGGCTTCAGGGTGACGCCAACAATCTTCACGGATTCGAGATCGATCAGCACATGTATCTACTGATGAAGAAACTTGCGTTTTAAGGAGGGGAGAGAAAAAAAATTTGTACAGCATATCGCGTGTGTGTCAGGGTGAAAAAAATATCAAAACGATACAAAAATTATCTCGTATATTTTTCCAGAAAATTTTTCAAGCTCTGAACACCTGCGTATATATATATATATATATTTTTTTTTTTTATATGATCTTGGAGATAAACGAGCTTGTGTCTCCCAGCTCTTGGGAAACGTATGAACGTTTTTTTTTAACATGACCGTGACTGACTTTTTAAAATTTTTTTTGTTTAACGTATTTTTTGTCTCGGCTGACGGGACTCGCGTGATGAACCATCGATGAAACTAGTACACGAGACTAACGCAACTTTGACGGCAATGAAGACTCAAATTCCGGACAAATGTGTAAAAAAAAACATGATATGACGACTGGGCGTTACTATACTGGCTTGGAGGAATCTTTCGTGGGGCAAGGGGGGGGGGATGTTCAAGGTCGCGCGCGCTTTACGACATCGTAAACAACGTGGCGTGCTCTACAGCCAGTGCGCCACACTCATGCTCGATAGTCACACAATTTCCCCCATACCGCGGACAAATTATGTATACTCGTAGGATATATATATATATATATATATACTACGGTAAACCGGGGGCTCTTATCCGTATGAATATATACGATGTTCTTACACACCGACCGAGTAAAGTTACATGGATGATACCGTGTAAGTGTGCTCATCGGCCGTTTTCCCGTGTAGAGCCACCACACACCCGCATTCAACTATCTTAATCGAATCTTTTCACTGCCAATAAAAGTTGCGCTGTGCCCTCGACTCGATGATAATCGAACGAATGAATCAATAAACTTCTTCTTTTTTTTTTAACGATAAAACCAAATGACTCGCTTCTTCTATCCTGCGTGTGTCATCGTTCCTTCTCCTTGTTCCCCTGTAGTTTCCGGCTAGACGTCGAGGATCAGGTTATGTATCATCGATAATGAGGGGTGGGGGACAATCTTAATTTTTACGACGGGAAGAGGACGCTTCGAGACTCATATAACCTTGCAGTAGTCTGGTTTACGTAATCTCAATCTTCAACGCACCTTTATCTCGATCAATATTCAATATTGATTGCAGTAATTTCGCGCACGGATAGTACTTGGATCCATGATTTTTTTTTTCTAAAGAGTCTGCGTTCTGGTCGATATACTTGGACTGCTACGAGAGGCTTTTGAAGATACTCGGAGTATTGAAATGTAAAAATAGTGTAAATGATGAGAGGATGCGTGGATGAGACGAAGGATGTGTGGGCATAGATGAGGATGCGAAAATGTGGGACAAGATGGAAACAAGTGATTCGAGGAAAATAAGGAAAGGAATGGAGGAGGAGACTTTTAAGGTTACCTTACTTTTGCAGAAAGCACGTTGATAATATTTTGTATGATCAAGAATTAAATAGTTTGTTAACTAAAAATATATTGACTTGGTACTTATTGACGTCAAATTCACGATTTGCTATAAGAAACCCCGTGCTGAAATTACTAAAAAGTTTGACATTTTATTTTTATTCGAAAAATAAAATCATAGGGACTATTAAACTTTTAGTGGACAAATCTATCTTAAAAAAAAAAACTAGTAGTCAACATACATCGATGTAACGCTTGAACCACCTTAAAAGCACATGTGTGTTAATGCGAAAGAGTTGTCAATCGAATGAACTCAAAGTTGGTTGATTGTTAAGGATTACATAGGAAATAGTGAAAGGAGCTTAAAATGAAAAAAAAAAAAAATAATTCAATTTGGCACTACATAGTAGGAAACCCGATAAATGTGATTACATCAGAAAGATTGAAAGATTGATAAGAGGGATTAAAGAGGGAAGGGGAAGAATAGATCGAATAAGTCAATGAAGCCAAGAGGCAAGAAACGTAAATATAATTTTGAGGGGGGAATATTTATGGATAAGGAAGTTTGTCGAAATTTTTTGTTGTTTGGTGGCTCTGCAGTCGGTAGCTGGTTTGTATAAGAACTTCGAATGGTACAATATTGAACGAAGGCTGACTTCTTGGAAAGAACATGGATAACGATAAATATAAAGAAGAAAGTATTGCATGGCAGGTAAGTGACGTGTGAATATGAGGTCTTGTTTTGTTCTCACTGCAATGCCAAATTTATTATTATTTATATAAATGAAATATATTTTTCAAATAATTGTATATACGATGTAACAGTATAGTGCATGCCTAGGACTATTTGTCTGATAATTGTTACCAGAAATTTTTTAATTAATTTGCTACGATCGCAACAATAACTTTCACAATTCGAACAAAGAAACTACTTCCGGTGTGGTTAAACCGTGTGAACAGTTGAACGTAAAAACGGCGTACAGTTTTGATATCGTAGCGTCAAATCGCTATTACGGTGATCCACAAAAAAAACGAATTACCTTACATCAGGCTTTTTTTTTTAATTCGCGCGCCTTCAGGCTGTTTTCGGCGCCACCTGACGGTGGTTACATTCATACAGAAATACTTCATACCTAATACAAAAATTTCAATAATGTAAAAAGCGTCCGAATCGAATTATAATCTTACAGCTAGTTTGGGAACGCACATGAAGCAAACTGACCTCTTGCGGCCGAATTTTAATAATAATTATTCAAAATCTGTTGCTTTACTACAAGAAAAAGTAATAATAATAAATAAAGATCGGTAAAACATGATCAATGTTAGGGGTGCGAGAGCATAAAAATTTGACAAACGCAGAACGTGAATAATCGTTTTATGTCGTGTAAACACAGAGGGGGGCATGTCTGAAATTCATAATTTCTGAAATCCTGAACAACACTTTATAAATATATAAAATTTTGCCATGTTATACGTTGATATTATGTATAAGTCATATTTTGTTGTTCGTAAGCATTTATACTTATAGCCGTAGAGAGACGAGGATTTTTTTTTGCGATTTTGATGTTAAATACGCGGAAAACTTTTAATTGTGACTGTATATGTATATATACCGGAAACATTAAATTTGTGACATCAGCGAGAGCTTGCGTTAAGGTAGAACCTCCGCGGCGAGCGGCGGGGAATAGCGGGAACGTAGGCAAGGCGAAGCGCGGTGAGCGGGCACGCATGAAACAAGAGAGAGTCGGACCGCGCTCACAGGCTCGATCGTACCTCTTTCACTTACAATATCTCAAAAACTAAATGGTAAATCTTCCTGAATTTTTTTCACATTATTCGTGAAATCCCTCGCTAGCTTCTTCTCGTTTTTCATCAATTTCTGAATTTTAGTTTTGACGGTATAATTAATAATTAACTCCTGTGGCATACATGGCGCATATGTTACGTGTAAATGAAGCCAACTTTGAGTGTAAATATCTCGGATTCGGGATGGTCAAGCTTATTTAAATTGCACAGATGTTCGGATAACATATTAAATAGCCTGTATGCCAAATTTCGATCATTTCCAAATTAAACTATCCTGCGGAGGAGCTACCGAAGAAAACCTGTGTATGTGTATGTGTTGGTGTGTAATGCAATAGATCGCGCTGGTAGAGATGCGGAGGATGAGCAGTTATCGTCGGGGTCTGAGCTTGCCTGACTTTAAATAGGAACATACCAACTAAAAATAGGATAGCCAGGCACACACAACGCCATCAGCTTGCGATCCAAGTGAATGTCGCTCGCGGCGACGTTCGATAGTAAGGCAATCAGGAGAGGCACACATGCATCAACCCAAATACATTTCTCGCACACACACACACACACACACACACACACACACACACACACACACACACACACACACACACACACACACACACACACAGCTTTGCCGTTATATATGAGTGCATAATTATTTCCGAGTTGATTCAAGAACCGGAGAGCTGAGTGCATGGGCTGCGGTATAGTAATCGAAGAGGGGAAAGCGATATATTATATAGAAGCTTCCGTATTGAGAATAGTGTATGCATAAGTTTCTTATGGTAGGCTACAGCACAAAATACAAAACAGATACGATACAGGACGAACGAACTTTTGTCGCATCGTTTTTCATTGATGCGTAAAATATATACGAGACGCGAGAGGGAAATTTTGTTAACGTGCGCGCTCCCTTCGGGTGGATCGGCGCAATGGCGAACTAGTTTAAGGGGCAGGGGAGGAGGTACGAGCTAATTTATGTAATTATACTCATGGCACTGGCGTGACCTTGTACGGTTGAACGGAGCCGAGGCTGCGCTTACATGTATATAGTACGACATGCATATAATGCACACATGCATTTCCTCTACGCTATACGAAAAGAGCAAGATCCGTACCAGAGAAACTATTATATATATATATATGTGTTTATGTATATAGTGTACATTACACATGTTTGCATTATTATGCATATATATATATATTATGAAGCGTGGGCTGCTGGTGTTTCTGCTATACTGCTGTCGGTATACTCGAACTCTCGGGCAAGTGTGACTCGATGATGCTTCTCGACGTTATATATATATATATAGTGCATATATGCATGCATCAAGTTTACAACAAGATGGCGGACCACCAGGATAAATATACTGCGCAATCCCTAGCGGTAAAAGCAACCGGTTGTCTCGTGTAAAACAACCCTACAAGCAACCGGGCAGACAACGGTTGCTTTGTGCAAAAAAGCAACCGCAAAAGATGCAGTTGCTTGCGGTTGCTAGTTGCTGGTAGTTGCTCGTGCAGTTGTTAGTGGTTGTCTTAATCGATTGGGTCACACGTTTTTCTCTCGCAAATATTTTTGCATAAACGTAAGCAATTTGAGGGTTTTCGATGTCGCTGATTACGAATTCAAAGTAAAAAATACAAAATTCAAGATGGCGGATCCAATATGGCGGAACCAATTTTTAAAATTTAACGGATTAGCGTGAAACGTGTTCCAAGGGGTTTTTGGGGTCGCTGAATTCGAAGTGAAAAATGCTAAATTCAAAATGGCGGATCCAATATGGCGGAACCAATTTTTAAAAATTAACGAATTATCGTGAAATATGTTCTAGGGGGTTTTTGGGGTCGCTGATTACCAATTCGAAGTGAAAAATACCAAATCCGAAATGGCGTAACCAATTTTCAAAAATTAACGAATTATCGTGAAACATGTTCTTTAAGGGTTTTTGGGGTCACCGATATGACCCTGAAGATATCTGCATACCTGCACATTGGAAGTTTGGCAATTTGTAGCTTTTAAACTATGACTTTTTGAGAGATATCTGTACAGCATCTTTATTGTTATTTTTTCGATTCTCTAAAAACGGATTTTTTAATATTTTTTTTAAGCCGCATATAAAGCGCGTTTGGGTTCAGTTTCATTCTTTGGCACGCGCCCCCGCCTCACCTGTTCATCCGAGAGATGACCGTACGGGAACTTTTTTGTCCCTTTTTTGATCATCTAAAATCAGATTTTTTTACTTTTTTAATCCGCATATAAAGCGCGTTTGGGTGCAGTTTTATTCTTTGACACGCGCCCGCGCCTTACCCGTTCATCCAAGAGATTGTTGTACAGGAACTTTTTTGTCCCTTTTTTGATTCTCTAAAATCGGATTTTTTTACTTTTTTTTTAAACTGCAATGCCCGTTTGGGATTCTATTTTATCACACCCGAAAATATGAGAACCTTACATTATATTCATTTATTACTTTGTTACAGATGTAAAATTTAGGTTCAAAAACATGTTATAAAATTAACTATCTTGGTCGTCAAGGATGTATCGGACGTACCTTCCCAACCAAAAGTGACTTTCGTCGACAATATTGCCTACTTCATGATAAGAAAAAAATCGGAAAAAATTCAACTACAATAAAGACGATTTACAACTACAATAAAGACTTTTTAATAATAATAATGCTCAAAAGTTATCAATAATTTGTTTCAACAAAACATTGCTTAAAAAATTTTTAGGGAATGTTTCTTTTTGTCATGTGAAATGAATTCATTGATTTTTCTGACTACACGTGAATTTCTTTTAAATTTTCTTATCATTTTGAAATTTCAGGTTTCGGAAATTTGTAAAGGTTGTATTTACGAAACTATTCGTTCAATGCCCTGGAAACTTCTAAATTGTAAAATATACAACGTTTTTACGAAAACATATCCAAAATTCATGATTCTTCCTTCATTTTTCAAAATTAAAAAATTTTCGAAAACCGAAATTTCAAAATGATAAGAAAATTTTTAAAAAACTCATGTGTAGTCAGAAAAATCAACGAATTCATTTCACGTGTCAAAAAGGAAACTTTCCCTAAAAATTTGGTAAACAATGTTTTGTTTAAACAATTTATTGATAACTTTTTGGCTCTATTATTGTTCAAAATTAATCTTCTATCGTCTTTATTGTGGTTGAATTTTTTCCGATTTTTATCTTATCACAAAGTATGCAATATTGTCGCGACGAAAGTCAATTTTGGTTGGGAAGGTACGTCCAATACATCCTTAATGGGTTAAATCCAAACTCCTGGATATTGTATTTTTTCTAAAATTACGGTTTTTCTTATGAAGTATTTAGCAACTGTCTATCTTAACAGAGGAGGACTACGTAATACTACACGTATGATACAATAAATAACGTCTCCGATTACCTTAATCGATCCCGGCATATTCAGCGGACTTTGGAAAAGAACAACAACCGCATGATCGGTCGATCGCGATTGTATGAACTTAAAGCAACCATCAACAACTGCATTAGCAACCACCAGCAACTAGCAACCGCAAGCAACCGCATCTTTTGCGGTTGCTTTTTTGCACAAAGCAACCGGTTGTCTGCGCGGTTGCTTGAGTGGTTGTTTTTCCCGCTAGGGATTATAAGTGGCACAATGCGAGGAAATAATAAATAGGAATGAAAATCAGTCAATCACATCGCACCTCAGACAAGATACACCAAAATCAATTATCCCTGTTTCTTATTTCATATTTCTTATTTCCTTCGCATTATTGTGTCACCCAGCTTAAACGTTGCGCAACATCAAGATAGCTGACACTTAATAATAAGTGCCTGATCCTAAATAGATTACACCAATGATATATAATTCAATCTTATCTATGCAAGCGTTGACGTCATATTGTTGTTGCGCAACAGTTCCCAGGATAATATAGTACACAGATTCGGGAGTGTCACACATATTACCGGACCTTATACGTTATTCCGCTTTTAATATTTATAACTCGCATAAAAGTCACTATAGGATATACTATTTTGCCGGGTCATATATAACGATCGATTGAGCTTTTTACCTTAGACCATATGGTACATGCATGGCCGCTACCGCCGCTACTTCTCCTATATTCTCCATTTATTCTCGTTGGCCCCAACATATAGTGGGCAAGTTTCGTTTCGTGACAACCAGAAGTGGCTTTAGGCCTGAAGTTCCCCGCGCATTACAGTAGTTTAACAATGAATATACGCGGTTCCCGTGCGACCATAAAATTTCAAAATCAACGAAAAATTCGCTGAACAACTGTTTGGTTATCACCATTTATCGCGTTATAAGTTTCTCGAAAACATTCAATATAAGGGATTACTACAATAAATTGTAAATGCAAAAAAACACATATTTTAATTTGATTGAAATAAACATTTTATTGATGCTGAAATAAAACTAGTTTTGTATGAAGATGTCGAACATACTTGTCCAATTTTGAAATTCTTTCCTCTTCGTGGTGTATAGTCAACGAAGTGATAAAAAGAATTTTTCATGGGCCATAATAAATAATTCAAGACATCTTTCTGGAACGAATATTTGTATAATATATCTGTTGAATGTCTGATGATCTGTTCAACATTGATTAATAGTTTGAACAACTTTTCTGACGGATATGCCAGAGACCCTTGATTTTTTTATATCTATAAGAGTAGATGTTGCAGGATCGCCAACAATTGCGCCAAAACACAGCTTACACGTGTTTATCGATAAACTTTGTTTAAACCCCCGCACGATGTATCCAGCAATATATTTCACAACTTCTTGTACAAATTGTGAAGGCATATTTCGTAATTTATTGTCACAAGATTCTCACTCGTATGGTTTCACGTTCTCACTCCAATATTATCATGACAGATTCATGACAGGCCGCCGCAGATTCATGACAATGGCCGCCTCCCATCATGGGGCCACTTTTCTACGTGAAATAGCAGTCCATGTACTATATGGTCTAAGGCTTTTACACGACATGTAATATATACATACACTGATACATATATGCACTACTGTATACGAGGCATGCACACGCGCGTGCTACATATTTGAGCTAATATCGATTCTGTCAGATATTCAACCGTTATCCTTGCGTACACATATATAATTAATTTATAATTGTACCCTCTTTGATTCCAAGTTAAACGAGGATATATAATTAGGATCGTGTCATTTACGGCTTTTGCAAAGTCATTTTTACAGGAAAATTGGTTTAAAGGTGAAATGACACACGAACGCGGGCCGCCATGAATGCAATAATGATAGCTGAATCTGCCGTTCCCCTATTTTCCACGTAAAGATTGAAATTTCGAACAAAAAAATAGTTTCATCTTCCGCGCTGTTAAAAGACGAAGAGAATGACGCGCTTCTTTTGCCCGAAATGTAAACCCTTTACGAGGAAATAGAGAAACGGATTTTTTTACCGATTGAAACTAACTGGCAACGAATCATTGGTACGATTGGTACGAGAGAGCTCGACTTTATTTGTTATAATTTGTTAGACCGTCCAAGAGCGACATCTACGCGGATTTTTCGCTAACCCGTTCGTAACATGATGAATAAACTTCCTTCTCTTTCGAGTTTTTCGTGATCAACGAGTTATCAGCAAAGCTAAAGGCTCGAGAGATTTCATTTATGGCCGGTTTCTTCACCTCTGGTTACGTTCCGGTTAGAGTTATCCACCAGATAACCCATGCTAAAAGCATACGATATCTGGTGGATAACTCTAACCGGAACATAACCAGAGGTGAAGAAACCGGCCCTTAGCCAATGATATCGGGAGCTCTTGGGAATAAAGGCATGGATCTGCCAGCTCTCCCATCTTATACTCCCTTTCCCAACTCCCAATGTGACCATTGTCATTACATATGCATATGGCCTCGTTTGCGTATTCAATTTCGACCGTGTTATACATCGTTACCCATCGCTGGGGGCAGCACTCACGTGTGAATTGATTACTACTTTCGTAAATTGAGAAAAATAAACGTATTTCAGTCATCGCTAATAGCGTTATTTAGTAACCAAATTTACGTGATAAGGGCAAAATTAAACAGACTGTAACTGCTGCATTTCGCACATTTAATTGTGTTAACGATATATGATCTTATTTGCTGGAACGACTAATTTTAAACTGAATAATAAAATGGCCTGGTCCTTTTTGCGCATTATGGTGACGAGACAAACAGGTCCCTTATTTCTTTGTTTACCTAAGAATACAACTAGGCATGGGAGCATTCACGGCATGGACTTCAGCTTGCCATATCAATAACCAATATTTAATCCATATCCGCATCCATCCATCCACGATCATATAAATAAACGTAGGCTAAAGGTTGTCCGAAATCACTAAGGATGCGTCTGTATAACTTAAGGATGCCCGAATCGTTGGATGCAAATCCAACGATTCGGCAGATCCGTTCAAACACCCAGCAGGTACCACATTATAAAAAGTTATCTAAATACTGTCTAAAGGATGCCTACAATGTCCGTCTAGAAGTTACATATGTTAACAAGCCTACTAAGAGATAACTTTCGGACACATGCCAACTTATGATAACTTATAGTCAACTGCCACACCGAAAAAAGGAGAGCCTGGTCTCTGGTTTCCCATATCAGCAAATATTCAGCATACAAAGTGGTATACCTTATATGTGATAAACACGTCACTTAAAATGTTCAAATCGTACATAGGTTGCACCTTTTGGTTTGTCAACAAACGATGCATGCCCTTCGTTGATTAGGGCACCATGTTATTCGGGCAGTAGCTGACACTGATCTAAATTTAATATATACTTTCTAATTGTTAATCAGGTTTCCACAACCTAATTAACGGTCTTTTGAAGAGGAGACCTAGATTTTTCTTTTTTTTTTTTGTTATGAATATATGGAATTAGATTTGGGGATCGGAATAAAGAGCACATATGAAAATGTGATATAGTCCAAACGATGGAAAAGGTTAACAAGGGGAGTAGTACAACTCGCACATTGTGTACGTTTAGTTCCGTTTTAACCACGGTTATATTGCTACTACATACCCTATGATATGAATACTACCAATATAATCAGTTTACGACATTCCATGAATTTCCATCGTCAGTGGTAATAATAATAAAAAATAATGCTAATAATATAACAGAAAAAGGGGAACGAGGCTATATTCGTTTGGAAATCTCTAATCCATGATTCCGCTGGAGCGTGAGAGATTCCCCCCTGCGGGTCGTCGTCAGGTCTATTCCAGCCTGTCGTCTACCCATCGGCGCACATAAACATACACACAACATACACATATATACGTATATCTCCGTATTCTCTTGTTCGCGATCGCTCTTGACGTTTTCCCGGATGCTCTGCGGAAGCTGAAAACAATAAGCGATAGGCACTTCCGTTTGGCTGATGGTGTCGAAGCAAGGCCAGAAATGTGACGGGAGTTTTGTAGTCCTCTTCTGTATATGCGGAGGAATATTATGGCTATTTGCCTATACGAGACCGGGCAATCCCACCACGAGAGACCTGCTATGAGGTACAGTGAAGCGGGAGGACGATGGCGGCTGAACTGGCCACATATTGCAACGCTTGATGCCCAGTGGGGGTCGTTCTCCTGGTGGTATTAACACGATACTAGTTTGACACTAACGCCCCCCTGCGACGCCTATCCCGTACAACCCATATGCCACCTCTCGATGTCTCTCTGTTAAGCACCGGACAACCGGACATACGGCCAACAAATGCTCTCTCCCTATCATTACCGTTCACACCGTTTTTCGACCTCAGTTTGATTACAGGTGTGATTCGGTCTGGTCGTGCATTAATCATTTCGCGTCAGCACACCTCGTCTTGTTATTGCAACGGGTGAGAGAAAAAACAAAAATACACGTTAAAACATCGGCAGAGTTATCCGCGAAAAGCTTCATATTCGTTTATCGAAGACGGATGGGAATCCAACGGCGATCCTTCAATAAACATCGAGGCTCGTTGAGACGGATAATCCAGCAACGTTCAATAATCGGGTAACGAAATCGATTCTTATGATCCCATTTTGGTCTACTTGTCTTTCGGGAACTGTGCACTGCTCTCCTGGTGTCTTGTTTAATGAAATAAGTTAAAGGGTATGGCTTTTCGTTGTCGGTAGATATAATTTTCACGCTACAGGGATGAAGAAACCATTTTAACTGTTCATGCCCCTCGTACTTTAGCAACATAACGAAGATCGCGATTTAATCACCTAAATTGAAACTATAATCCTCCGTTTGCTTCGAATTCGTCCAAAAATTTGTAGTGCAACGATATTTCTTTAAATATCTAAAGCTCCACAAGCATAGTTTCTGACGGTATGCAGGACTTTCCTATTGAAATCCCCGAAAGTGGGGATGTTTCAGTCCATTTAAAGCCAACGGGAGGGTCTAAAGTTTAACCAGAGTAAATGTATTTCGTACTTCATTTATCGTGTAAATTGAATTCTTCCCAAGTATGATAAATCCTAAAAATCTTGGACCCTACCCCCCGGATATTCTTCTGCCGTTGGCATATCTCATTTCGTACGGCTATTCGTAACTATAAAGTCGCCTTCGTGCTTCGTTAAGCACGACGATGATGGAAATTATCGAAGGCCTAGGACGCCACAAATTTCAACGGTCATCATCAATCAGCATGATCGTAGATACACAAATTAATCGTCGATGAAATAATTTTCCGGATGAAATTTGGGGTAAATCAACTGTGATATATCGATTCGACTATATAGAGAGGTCCGAAGCAAAGCGAAATCCGAATCGATATGTACATCTACGATAAAGTAACCAACTTAATGTTCGATAGATATAAATACATCTTGCGATAATATTAGTGTAATTACTGAATTAGAATCACGATTCTGGTAATTTTTCGTAACATCTAACACTTTTTAAACTCGACAAGTTGACACGGATGAGATTTTTACGCGTATAAATAAACTACCACGCGATGATTCGTACGCTGATTTTGAAAACGTGCGTCCGCTAGACTATGAGATTTGCCGAGCACCGGAAAACCGGACGTACATTGTATAGAGGAGTTTCGTAGTTGGCACATTGTTGTGTATATGCGCGCGGTACGCGAGCCACGGAACAAGGGGTTATGAGATTCCAAATGAGCACTCACCCTGAACATTTTCAACAGCACACGTATTATATAGTTTTGCGAGCATACGTACACTGGTCCCCCCCCCCCCCGTAGCCCTTTTTTTTTAGTACAACACGGATGAATGCCAACCTATACACGCACGCAAAAACCACCCGAGCGTAGTTCCAACTTCCAGGCTCACACGTCAAAACACTAGATGGCGTTCCACACTGACTCTCGAGAGCGTGTACATACGCGCTGATCGCGCCTCGGGCGACCCCAAATACGCATACCGAATGGATCAATTGAACAGTATGCATGTATATATTTATCCCAATTAGGAAAATGTTTTCTCCTGTGTGTATCGGGGGCGTTAACACTGGCGAGAGTTTCTAATTTCTTAGAGATCAAGATTTTTCAATAACAGCAATTCATTGAATATGTTTTAAATTATTTGGGTAGAATTATATAATATCAACGTGTATTTTATTCATTTTACTGAATAGATGGTGTAAATTTTCGTTTGAGAAAAAAAAAAAACCTTGTCTCGAAATAATTATTATCGCTGATAATGACAGGAAAATCAAAATCGTTGCAATTCTTTCGATTTTCGTTATTTGAAAAGTTGTAAGAGTGCTTTATCAGCTTAGCGGTATAGTTACGTGGATTTTGGTACACGATAATGATTAATTGAGTCGATCATACTTAGTCTTAAAATTAATTGTCAGGATTGATCGATGAAAAGATCGAACCAATCGTTATGAATACCGCAAAAAAAAAAAAAAATTCACTGTCATTTGACTCTCGATAGTGAAGTATATTCGCGGTATTTGATAATGGCTGTTCCGGATCGTATGGGGGACAGAGGTTAGTCGTCACATATACCACCGGTCGTCACACTGTGACCGTTGCTCGCGGTTTCGCATTTCATCCGGAGACAATTTTTTTTAGTCCGCTGTTCGTTCAAGTCTGGGAATCATCGTTGCTTCATTTTTCTTTTCGAGTTAAAATTGGGCATTTTGTTTTTTATTTCCCCTAAAATTTAACAAAACTAACTCATATATCACAGTGCCGCGTTATGATGTGCTTTCAGAAACATTGGTCAAGTGGTATGACCACCCGATAGTGAACGGTGCATTCTATGCTCAAAATGAAAAGGATTCATAACATGTTCAGTATGGTTCAAGCTATCACGGTCCTCACTATTTTGAAGATGCTCGCAAACGGTAAGTAAACCCGTGAATATAACGAGTCGATAATAATCGTTTCTTTCAAGTTTATTTTCCGTGTTATATGACCTCTGTGAAAACACAAATCGATATAACTAGAAACAATGCTCGTTGGAAAACGCCTATCATTTCCATGTTCTGAAAATCAAAATAATTTCGCGCTTTCATACAAGCAAAAATCCAAATGTGACAATAATATTCATTATTGGCCCAACATATTCTACAATTTATTGAACTACCTTACATAAAGATGATGCTGGCGTGTGTAGTAAGGGGAAATATCTCATTGTTAGTAAAAAAAAAAAAGATCACCAAGAATTACATTGTTACTTTTCAAGCTTTGTTTTCATGTAAACAAAAACAAAAAATAAATCGTGTTTTCACTGCCGATGCCTTTAAAATATTTCTATACGTCGAAAAATCACATTTAGAAAGAAATTTTCGTGTGTGCGTGTCTGCTGTGTATTACCTGCTCCTACAAAATTCAAATCGTTATAACTTGAGAAGCACTGAAGCTATACATCGGATTGAAATTTTGCACACAAGCAGAGCAGTCAGGCCCCTTATGTTTCATTTGATTTTTTTTTTTTTTAACAAATTGACTCAACTATACGCATTTTAAAGACGTTTGAATGTTTTGTAAATATTCGTCAAGACTTTTGGAAATTTTGAGATATTGAGTTGAATTTATCACACAATTTGAATGGAGTTTAAGGATGCTTAATACTGAATTTGGGGCAAATCATCAAAGGGCTTAAGATTTTATGAAATTTTCGCAATGTAGCTAATCTTTTTTTTAAAACTAAATAATTAACTTGTCAGAAAATGGCTACATGATAATTGAAAAAGTACATATACTGGCCCTATCAACGATCCATTAATCTTGTTTTTTTATTTATTTATTAGAAAAATTGAATATTCTACAAAAGTATAATTGACAAAATTAAAATGTTATCTTATCTTTGAGTAATAAAATGGAAAATTTGATACGACGATTTATTGTCGATACCAATGCATCTTATTATTTCCCAAAATTCGAATTAAAAAATTGCCGATTTCTTTAAATACATCGAGTTCTGGCTGATTTAGAAAAAAATTGAAGGGGAAACAAATAAATTAGATACCGAACGATCGTGGAATTATTTTCAGCCCAAACAACGTGTAACGGCGGTACAGGAAGAATCGTTTATGAGAGATTGCCCGACCAACAGTTGCAAGGGTTCGACGATGAAGTCGTAAGTGAATAATATGAAATCACAAAGATTTCAACGATTTGCACCACTTTTCGATCATTGACAAAATCATATAGCATATATTTTTTTAACTTTTTAATGAGCGTTTTCATCGTAGACCCATTTAATCTAATATGTCCCTTCCTCTTTGTTCTCATCTCCACTCCATCTCCCTTGAGACGCGCTACCCCCCTCCAAGGCCGCCGCTATCCGCAGCCACAAGGCACTATCATATCGGATTTGCACGAGGGCACAGGAAAACTTCGAAAAATCCTGCCCCGCATAGACCAGCCCCAAGAAAAAAAATTTCGATCTACGTAGATCAAATTTAGATCTAAATTTTTTTAAATCGTAGATCTACTCACAACTAATAAGTAAATCTACTCGGAGATTTGAATAGATGTACGAAGGTCTAATAAGCAAATGTGTTCGAACATAATATTAGTTCAAGTCGTATATACGTACTTAAATCTATCGTTATATACGGAGATCTAGGTGATCTAAATTTGATTTATGTAGATCTAAATTTGATCTACGCAGATCTTGATTGAATCTGTGTAGATCTAAATTGGATCTACGTAGATGTAAATTTGATCGACGCAGATCTGAATTTGATCGATGTAGATCTAAATTTGATCTACGTGGATCCAAACTATTTTATCTCGTTAGGGTAGATTTTATCGAGTTAAACTTGTATTACCATCAGAAATTCAGAAAAAAAACTGCCTCCCGCTAAGCTAGTCATAGAGCAAACCGGTTCACGGCTGAGCGGGGTCACCCATAATCCCAATACCGGCCGGAGCCAAATACCGCTTAACTTAGGAGATCACACGTAGCTGCGTGCAATCCATCGCACCTCCATTGCTCATCGCCGTCACAGACATATCATATCATATGTTGTATCGTTATACTATCTATGTATAATAAATGTGTATAATCAATTCCGGAGGTTCGTGACTCGTCACCGCCATTCAGGGTTTTGGAAAAATGTCAGGATCTCTGTTTGCGTGACAGAACAGCCACCAACAATCTCGTCCGTCCGTGCACGAGTTTTGACTTTCAGCCAGGCAGCAGAATAGCATCGTTCAGCAGCGCTGCCGAATACGAAGAGAGCACGTGTTATCTGACCCGAGAACAGGCACAACCTGAGGGCATTGGGAATCTCATGCTCGTTCCAAACAGTGTTCATTTTACGGAAATTTGTTTAACCGGTGAGTACGAAAATTTAGGTTTGTATATATATATATATATATATAGTGTGTGTGGCAATCGCAAATTTCTGAACAAACTTGTAAATCAGGTATTAGTACATATTGATAGAAGTAACTCTGATTTTTTCCCCGCATGATCGGAAAGCCTTGAAAATCCCGATTGAGGAAGTTCAGTACTTTTGGACAACGTTTTTGTAAAAAAAAAAAACATCTACCGCGGATACAGTGCATATTTAAGATTATCGTGTGATCAACATTAACAACTTTTACATACGTGATGTTTTGAAGAAGAGCTTGCACGCTCGTACTGTACAATAAAAATGCATTCCATCACTCTTCAATGAGCCTGAACCTTCTCAAAGTCTAAAAAAAACGTTCCTGTACATCGGCCCTTAGTTTCTTAGTGATGAAAATATTTTTTTCAGAAAACTCAGATTTTTTTTTTACATAAAATTTAATTATCTCCAATCTAGGACTCCGATGGGGGACAGGTATAAACAAATAAAATGCTATACGTTTTGTCCTTGTGTTCTGCAATTTTTTTGTAATTTTTCTGTCATGGCGTGAACAATACTGCTTACTTTTTTTTTTTAAATAAATGACACGCGATTATTATCAATGTCTCAGTAAATATTGCAGGAAAACTGTAAACTTCCGGGAATCATTGTCACAAAAAATAATCAATGAGAAAAAAAGCTTGAAAAGGAATTGAAGTTACTTCTTTCAATGTGTACTATTCATCTGGTTAAAAGTTTGTTCAAGAATTGACAATTTAAGGATGTATGAGCACTAGCTTCACGGTCATATAAAAATCTGAATTTTTTATATGGTGTAGCAGAAGTTTATAGGATAAAACCTGCAAAATTTCAAAGTGGGTCAACGACTCTTTACGCGAGTAATTAATTCGTGAAATCAAGATATTTATCCCACGCCATATACGAATTCTGGGCTGACGCAACTTTGAAACAGAAATTCGTATCTTTCGCGATCAGATACGATCAATATTAAAACTGTTAAATGTTCAGAAAACTATCACGATTACATACGTTCCATAAAAAATGGGGGTTAACGAACCTTTTGACATACAATTATCGATTTTAAGGAAATTTTTCGCGTGGTTCGTATAATGAGCGGTCCGATTCTCTCTTGTTTCATGCGTGCCCCTCGCTCACCGCGCTCACCCGCACCCACGTTTTCGCTTATTTCCCGCCACCTTGTGCTCATACATCCTTAACTCATATGTAAATGGCTCTGATATTCACAAAAAAAATATGAACATTATGAATTCTTCGTTCAACCCGATATTGCACATGATTTCCATTGACAGCAAATCGAATCGAGAGAGACTGCCCAAATCGACGATATGTTTTCGAAAGACATCCAAGGAAAAAGTTAAAATTACCAATGACCGATGTCAAAGAAGTAAACGCTGCCAATAGGACCGTCTGCGAAGACCGGTATACTTTTTTTTTTTTCAGCCTCCGTATACTTGATGATTATTTTATCAATCATTTGTTTATCGCAATCTCTTTAACATGATTCGTTTTTTCGTTCCTGACGAACGATTACAGTTGCCTGAACGAATTCAGTTTCGTTTGTCGATCCGCTACGTATGACACTTCAGCGAGAAGTTGTCTTCTCAGTCGTTTCACAAGACGCACGCATCCTGAACTCTTGGAGGACGATCCTAATTCCGACTATCTCGAAAATACGTGTCTCAATGGTAACATTCCGAATTTTTCTAATTTTTTTTTTTTTTGCCCCCATAAATTCGTAATTTTTTTTGAATTAATTTTGAATTATTCGTTTGTTTAATAGCTGAGCGTCGTTGCGACGGTCTCGCTGTATTCGTGAAGGAAGAAAACAAGAGGCTTCGCGGACCCTTCGAGGTCGACATATACACAAATTTGACCCTTGACGAGTGTCAGGCACTCTGTCTTCGCGCTGAAAAGTATTTTTGTCGAAGCGTCGAGTTCGACGAGCAGACAAGACAGTGCGTTATCTCGGAGGAAGATTCGGTCTCGCAGAAGGACGACATTGGCATAAGCAGCAGTCCGACTTATCATTTTTACGATCTCGTCTGTCTCGATAATCGTAAGTTTGGTTTTTGTAAATATTTTTTTGTTTTTTTTGTTTGCCGCATACGCCTCTCGCTATAGACCAATACAATTTCCATCCTCAAATTTCGATCGTTATCGTTTTCGCGGTGAAAATTTTAAGCACTTCGCAATCGAATGAAAAATGTGAAAAGCAATCAACCATTTGGGACATCCTAAAAACTTTGATTTTGATTAATAATGATGAAAAGTTAAAAAAAAATGGTTAAACAAATCATTTTTTTTTTATGAAATGAATTTGCTGATTTTTATGAACACGTATAAATTTTTTGTAGAATTTTGCCTTTTTATCTTTTTGAAATTCGTGTTTCCGATTTTTTTTAGATCGCTTGCATAAAACTTTTCAGTCAATGACCCAGAAACTTTTTTAGTGCGATGCACAACCTTTCTACGAAAACATAACCAAATTTTAAGACTCTTCCACTTCTCACAATTTCAAAAAGAAAAAATTCATACGTATTCGAGAAAAAAAAATCAAAAATTAATTTCACATATGACGAAAAAGAAATTTTACTGTTGTTGTTGTTTTTTTTTTTAAGCAAATTTGCTAACAACTTTTTGGCAATTTTATGATTACTGAAAATCAACGTTTTAAACATCTTCGATATCGTTGATTTTTTTCAGACTTTTGTCAGACAGCGTAGTGCTTGAAATTCTTATCGGATCAAACTTTCGATTGGTAATTTATATGTGAAGCATCCTTTCACCTTGTATTTTTAATTTTTTTTTCGCTTAAATTATTCTTACGTATACGTCCTCAAGGTTTTTATGTTCCCCCGTTTCAATTTAATTCCTGGAGTTCCCTTCTATCGCGTTGCCCCCAGCTTAACTAATGTGCAGTATCGAATTTGCACGAGAGCACAGGGAAACTGCGGAAAACCTGGCTGACACAGATTTCGACAATTCCCTGATTGCTCCTACGAGTAAATTTGAGTAAAAGTCCCAATTCCTCGGGAAAATAATGTCCTGCTCAGTAATCTCATACGTCAGTCAGCAGGGCGGTCACCCATCCAAATACCGGACACGAACAATACTGCTTAACGCAGGAGAACGCCCGAGTTGCATTAATCGAATATTTAAAAAAAATCAATATTTGTTAGCACGAGGCTCCGAGTATTCGGACAACAATCCAAACAATCATCACTTTGCTGACGGTCGTCGTCCCGATACCGCTTTTCAACGCTATCGTAATTCCCGACTGAGCGGTGAATTTCATTCCGAGATAACTGGCAGAAGTTTGAGCGAGTGCCTGGACGAGTGCCTCAGACAAACGAGCTTTCAATGCCGAAGCGCCGTTTACTCGGAGCACTATCACACGTGTCGACTGAGCCGATTCAATCAACGCGACGGGCACAGAATCATATACGACGCGGATTATGATTATTACGAGAATCTCATGCGTGAGTATTTTCACGATAATATTCCATTAATATGATCATTGTCTCTTCCAACATTACGGATTAACAGTGCGGATACCTGCATGGCTTGGGTAACTAATTAATTAACGACGATCAATATTTGATTAGTTCATTAACATTATTCTAAACAATTGTGACCTAAGATAACCGGTGTAACGGGACGCGTGCAATGAAAGCATCTCATTTGATTTCGTTATTTCGCCAGACATACGCTAGGTGGCTTCGGCCGAAACGTTTCTCGCAAGGAAACTTTACCGCCCGAACGTCTATAAAGACCCCCACCTTTTCCATCATTCACATCCTAATTCCTACCCACAAGCACGGATGATAAACGGGGGTATGATCAAAAAGTCATACATACTGCATCCGTTCAATCTTTGCAGACTATTTTATCGAAGTTTTTGAACTATCTTGAGCACAGTCGCTCACGATTTCTTCTGTATTTGTAAAATTTCCCGTTGTGATTGCTGGGCTTTTCTCATCATCGGGCCTGACTATTCTAATTCCGATGCACCGGTAATCTAGCAGTCCAAGAAAGAAAGAAAAAAAAAAGCAATATTCAGATTTCTCCTTTGGACTATCAATATCCAGTCGTTCCAGCGCATGAGCTCTTTTCTCCTCCGTGTACGGGGGAAAATAGAATCTCAAAATTATATTCATTCGAATAGAAAAACCGTTTCGTAACGATACGATCTTGTCTCTTTTGACTTTCTCAATCGTTATGTCCGTTCAGATCAATACTTGGATGGTGATCGAGATTCGGCGGGATACAGGCCTGATCCTCTTGGCCAAGACACTAATTATGGAAAACCGTCTCTGGGAAGACCAGGTAAATGTTCAACAAGATAGCGTTCGAATGCACATTTTCAAGCAAATTTTTCCATCATTCGAACAGGCTATCCGGACGATTATGACAAGGGTTACAGCGGCATTGGTCCGAGCGATCGTTATCCAGATCAGTATCCCGATGAAGGATTTCCAAACAGCAAGTATCCCGGGATGCATCCCTCGGGTGGTGGGCCGGATGATGGTTATCCCGACAGACCCCATCGTTATCCAGCGAATGGCAATCGTTATCCACTGAGTGGTGAACGTTATCCGGCAAATGGTGGTCGTTATCCAGCAAATGGTGATCGTTATCCAATTGGTGGTGATCGTTATCCAATTGGTGGTGATCGTTATCCAATTGGTGGTAATCGTTATCCAATTGGTGGTAATCGTTATCCGGTGAACGGTGAACGTTATCCAACGAGCGTTGATCGTTATCCAATTAGCGGCGAACGTTATCCAATCGGCGACGAGCGTTATCCAGTGAACGGTGATCGTTATCCAGTCGGCGATCGATATCCCGCCGTCGGTGGAAATACCGGATTTTCATCAGCCGGAGACAGGTATCCGATTCGAGGTGATCGTTATCCCGGCAATGGCGATAATTATCCACTGGGGGGCGTCGGATCACATCGGTATCCACCACCACCTCATCGCTATCCAGCAGGACCGGGAAGTCGATATCCCGTTAGAGACGATCCTTATGGCAATGGAAATCGATATCCGCTTCCACCTTCCGATCTCGATCCTCTGAATCGTTATCCGGTATCAGGTGGCAATGGAATTGCACCGGTACGATATCCAAGCGTCGACAGATATCCGGACAAAGATCTCTATCCAAATCGCGACAGGTGAGTCCCAATGTGTCTCGCCTAAGCTCCGGAGGAAGTTATTTTTTTTTTTTTTTTTCGTTCGCTTGAAATTATCTGAAACACTCGAAAATTCTGGCAATGTGTTAATATATATGTGTGCTCGTCTCGAGTCTTGAATTGTTTGAACTCAAGAATAAGTTGATTCTGAAAATTGTAAAACAATTCCAGCAGATCCTTCTTCTTTTCTATGATTTTTGTTCTACTTTTGATTGTCATTTTTTGTTTATGTCCATGATTGCTCCGATTGCTTGATAAAAAATGGAAATCAATGGTAAAGCAAAGCCGCGATAGTTGAAACTTGCCATTTGCGCGCTCTCTCTCTCTCTCTCTTTCTCTTTCTCTGAAGTTCGTACAGTAAACTAAGCTCTTCCAAAAGGAGCCTTTAACAATTTTGGCTTCCTCATTAACAGAAAATTTAGGACATGTAATTTGAAAAATTCAATTTTCACCTCTTCTTTTTCTAGTTTCTAAACATAGCTTCATTTTTTTTCTCGATATCATATTGAAATCTTGTGAAAGGCGATAAGGAACTCCGATGGAGCGTCGGTGTGATAGGAAACATTGAAACTTCTAGAGCATATTCGGTGCAAGCGCATAAAACTCGCGAATCATCCGACTCAGAAGCGATTTTCTGGATGTTTTTTTTTTGTATCGGACTTCTAATTTAACAGTTAGCACAACGAGAGGACAATCCGTATTGGGAACTGAAAACTGGTCGAGAAAAGTTGCGCTCAGATACGAAAGTGGCGTCAGTGGAATCTCTGCGAATTGTCTCTGCACAAAAAATTATCCACAAAAACATGTAAATTTTTGAGACAGTGCCATTACTCAAATCCCGTGTGGAAAATAATCAGGGAAGCCCTAATAATAATCGGGCCCCGAACAGGTTTAAATGTGAAATCCCTAATATGATTTTCCCGGATACAGCCCTAAAAGGCCCCAATAAGGCAATAACAGGTTTCCAGGTTAAAATTTAATAGGGCCTTGATAGTTGAATCCATGTGGGGCCCGGTAAGGCTCAAACAGGGATTCCCACAATAGATTTAAACAAGGATATTATATATTTATTATCTTTTATGTAATATTTACGTAATATTATATAATTATATATATTATAAATATATATAAATATGATTATGAAGATAATGAAAAATACAAAATCATACAAAAAGGAAACAAAAAAATATAAATGAAATATTTATTTATAAAAAAAAATAAAAATAAAAATAATATAACACAAAAATAAACAAAAAAAAAAAATAATAATATTTTTAAAAAATGTTTAAATATTATTATTACATTTTTTGTTTATTTTTGATATTATTATTTTTTTTATTATAATGAAAAATATTTTATAATAATAAAAAATAAAAAATAATACAAAAAATATATATTTGTTAATAAACAAAAAATACAACAATAATATTAAATAAAAAAAAAATTTTATTAATATATTTTTTGTTTACTATTTATTTATTTCGTGTATTATTTTTTATTATATATATTTATATATATAATTGTTTAATATTAAATAATTATCACCTTTTTACTGAATATCACGCTGTTCTATATCCAACCCGGTGCGACAGCTCTTTTTCATTAGAACTCGTAGACTAATACCATTTAAATACAAGAAATTCCTAAGGAATCGATAGCGTAGTGGTAGCGTGTCAGTCGTAAGATAGGTCGTTAGGTAGTTCTCAGTTAAAATCTCAGGTTGGAACAAAATTAATTTCGACGGAATAACGTCCGGACTACGGGCCGGAAATAATCGTTAAAAAAAATACCATCTTCACGCGTTAATTTTTTTTTAAATGATTATTTAATGATCGAAAGTGCTGAATTCGTTGACTGCGGAGGATCGCGGGTTCAAATCCCAGTCGCTGACGTTTTGTTTTTTTTGCAAAATTTACAGGATTTTCAAAAATAATGGAATAACACTATTAAATGCATTCGTCGATCACTCTTAATTGATAATTTATAGAAAATAAACTATATTATGTCAATTTGACCTGCGCAGGGATGAGATTGGATAAGCCGGGCGCAATCAGGGAAATCTTATGAGGCCCCGATTTATAAAGTGTGACAATCCTGTAAGGGCCCCTATAGGGAAGCCACATCGGGTCCCGGTTATAATCAGGGAAAATTAATCGGGGCCCTTACAGATCCCTAATAACATTTCCACACGGGATCTTCCTCGTACAGGAACCAAAAAAATGCTTTTTAGGGTCTAAAATGCGTCTAGAAGCTAATAACCATATTTTTCGGAATTCAGCTATACTGATACTGATACTGATGGGGGCACCTGCCTAGCCCTGTCAGGCTTAAGGCTCCTTCATACACTGGGCGCATAGTTTTTCTCTTCAATTACGGAACTATTAGATTCTGTTGATTTATAAACCTCTTCGATACCGGCCCAGTGTATTTGGGAGAACGTATACATATTTAGGTGAGTTTCGAACCACCGAGCTCGCAGAAAAAGCATTTGGAAGTATCCATTGGTACCGGCCGTGGGATTCGAACCCCGGCCGCCTGTGTGACAGTCCCAGAGTCGGATCAACTGGGCCACTGCTCGCTTGAATTAAGCCATACAATAATTATTAAATCCATTTCCGTTTTAGACCTCTTCTGATTTTAGCTGAAACTATACATTTATATATTGAATTTCTAAATTTTCTGGCAATCAGGCTCTGGATAGAGGTCTCCAGAATTACCGATTTAAATTTCAAGCTCTTTAACGCATCCTTTTTGGCTCGCATCATTCGCACTGTTCGCACTTTCGTTGAAACAGATATCCGGGCTTGGCTGGCAATAGTCTATATCCAGCTGGTGGATTCGAGGAAGATACGAGAGGCACCAAAGTTGGACATCACGATCGTCCTTATTACGTTGGTTCAGGACCGGTACGACCTGCGGGCTATGGAGCTGGTGGTGGTGGTGGTGGAGGACCGGTCGGTGGACCATACAGCGATCCCGGTATGACCGACGGTGGTTATGGTCCCGAGGGTGACCCCTACGTTTCAAGACCGGTTGGCAATGCTGGAGGTCCGATTATCGGTAGACCGCCGTTACTCTCGAGGTGCGACGAGCAAGAAAACTTTCGTCAAGTAGGACAGAGAACACGGGTCCGCAAGCCCTTTGTGCGAAGATACACGACGGCCTCGACATTGCCGCAGTGCGAGCGCGAGTGCGCCGATGCACGTGACTTTGTCTGCCGATCGTTCAATTATAGGCCCTATGCCGCGCCTTACGGCGCCGAGAGAGACAATTGCGAGCTCAGCGACCGTGACTCACGTGACATGGACATGGGCAATCCGGTTTATTACGATACCGGCTCGGACTATGATTTTTACGAGAGAAACAACGGTAGACAGGGTGCCGACGGTGAATGCCTCGACGGTGAGAGACACACTGATTATTGATTGTCCGAGTATAATTGGGATGTGAAAAAAAAAAATCGTGCAAATTGTGCATTGCTTCCCCAAAAACTAATTTTGGCTCTCTGATAGAGGAAACTTTGTGAGGATGATAAAATAATGAGGAAGCAATGTGCAAGCTTGCAATTTGAACTATTTTTTATTTAGTTTTTACAAGTTTCAGAAATATTCGTTTTTCTTTATAAAATCCGAACCCTCCCTTCACTGAATCTTTTCAAACTGACGACCGGACATGGTTCTCGCTTAGCCTATTTGTATCTGTGTGTGTGTGTGTGTGTGTGTGTATGTGTGTATGTAAGCTGATGGCTCGATGGACGTAAGTTTCTTCAAGTTATCCAAAAATTGCAAGTATAAATAAACACGCGTACCGAATTTTCGTAAAATTTAAAATTCTACAACTTTAGGAACGCATTAGTCGATTTTCCTCAAATTCAACAGAGAACATTATTAAGTAATAACCCGCCTGTGTATAAAATTTTAACCAGTTAGCTCGAAAATTGCACGAGTTATACTCTTAACAGAGATTTTTGGAAAAAATTCAAAATCCCTCCATAAAATCTGAACGACTCGTTGAAAGTTCATAAAAATTATATAAGACAAAGGGGATCGATGGCTTTGCTCCCGTAAAAAAAAAATCAGCCCGGTCAGTCAAGCTATTCTGAAGTTACAGAAGTTTAATTTTTGGAACCTCATTATGTGCGCTCGCAAATGTGCAAATGTATGTTTTCTGAGGTTTTGGCACATTTAAAACATATTGACATTGAAAACTGAAAAAGAAAAACAATTTTTCACCATAACGAAGCTTTCTCTATGAGGAATCAAAACGAAAGAATCATTGAAGCATAAATTGGCAGTACGATGAAATCGACGTATACAGCCTTAGAGGTTTTTCTTTCGAGTGTCCACATGGATTTAACCTGAAGGGTAAAATAATTTCAGCAACATTGACCAAACGGTAGTCAAAATGACTGAGAAATGGCAAAAAATTTGACCAGTATTTATTTATTCATTTTTATTTTTGTTAAAAGAAATTCTTTATATAATAATCACCTGAGAATTTTTTATTGGCAAAACAAAAAAGAAAAAATTAACTCTTTGCTCGTGATATTTGTTCGTGTACTAGTGAGCCAGGTGTGCAGTGAGGATGGTATGGAATTTACTCTCCGAACACCGGAAGGTTTTATCGGTCGAATTTACACCTATGGATATTACGATCGTTGTTTCTTCCGCGGAAACGGAGGAACGGTCAATGTTCTACGGATCAGTGGAGCTCAGGGTTATCCGGAATGCGGCACACAAAGGGTGATGATAATGATAATTATAAATTATTACGTATTATTTTTAATGACTAATTATCAAATTTTATTATCAATAATTAAGCATCAACATTAAGGATGTTCCTCTGTTATATCGATATGATGTCATCGACTTGAAATTTTTACAGCCTATCAGTGTTTATCCCCCAAAACGTGTATGCAAAGATTCAATAAGATTAGGAGCCTCGTTGCCGAGATATTAAATGTTTTTAAAAACATTATTTAACATGCGTTCTTATGAGCAAACATGAAAAACCGGTTCCAATCGTTCTGTAATTCACGAACTTGAAATGCCAGCATCTTTAAAAAATTGTATGACCTAGTTCTTTATATAATAAAATGGCGTGCAAAAGCTCACCTTCATTAGGAGAATTTTCGTTGAGTAATTAAATGTAACATATTTAAAAATGCTAAAAAAAAAAAGAGGGGTACGCTGTCGATTTCAGACGCGACGGACAATGTTACCGAACTCAACTTGTCGAATAAGGCATATTTTTCAGAACAAAATCCTGCCGTTTTTTTTTTTTTAGCGTTTTTTCATAGTAAATGGCATAAATAATTACTCGTAAAATGTGCATTGTTATCCCTCTCTACATTTTGGCAAGGGAAAAATAGAAACAATAAAAATTTGGTACTTTTTGCGCTTCAACTCGAAACGCTGCTCAAATTATACGTAATTTACTTAAATTATACACATAAATTACGTAAATTATACAAATTATACGTAATACATAAAATTAGAGTAAAATTGCTCATAAATCATTTTCTAGGTAACTAAATTCTGTATAAAAAATTCCGCGATGGCATGTATTTAAAGTTAATAATTTAAGCGTGGGAGGTGTCCAAAGTTGTAAAAATAATTTGAAAAAAAAAACCATTCCAAGTAGGTGGCTTTATTTGAATTTAGTTATAAAGTTTTTTAAGCGGTAATGGCTTTCTCGTTGCGTCCAGTTGACGTTTTAGTTTTTATGCATTTTTGATTCAACGCTAACTTGGTAATATGTAATTTAACAACTAATGGGTCTAATATTCTGCGATTTCACAAAAATCACACTTCCTCGTCACGCCACTTCGAACACTTCCTGCTCATCCGCTATTGACTTTTCATACACGCTGTCTAAGACTTTTTTATAGAAAATTTAATTCTCTACAAAATCGTTTTTGTGCAGTTTTCTCTATCTTCAATAGTTCGGACAGCGTTCCGAGTTGAAGGTTGAAGCTCGGAAAACGTGAATATTGAATTTTTTTTTGCAACATAAACGTTAATATTTCAAAAACTTATAGGATTATATTGCTATAATTTTTATGCGTTGCCATTTACCATCGAATAGCGTTGAAACGAAACCTCACAGTTCTAATTTTAATTTCGAGAACATAAATTCAATTAATTTTAATTTCGAGAACATAAAAATTGACCGACCGAGATGAGTGAGAATTCGACATTGGCATCACTGAGCCCTGCCTGTGTACAAACATAGGGACCCCCCCCCCCCCCCCCTCGGACGACTCGTCCCACGAACAAACAGAGGAACATCCTTAATTATCAATTGGCTAATTACGTTGCAACTTTTATTCGACAACTTTCGAATATGTTTTCAGTACGGAGATACAATGACGAACATCGTGGTAGTTCAATTCTCGGACTATGTCCAAACTGGTAGAGACAAACGTTTCAATTTGACGTGTCTGTTCCGAGGACCGGGGGAGGCTGTCGTTACATCAGGTTACATCGGTGCGGGGTACGCCAGGTCAATTTCAACTACTAGACAATATCATACGCTATTATTATTATTATTATTATTATTATTATTTTCTTAGTTTTTCCAATCGACCTGCCTCTTTTGCCTCTTACGTGTACCCCTGAATCCCTCGATTCATCCAATTTCCATATTCCATTTATTCCTTGAACCATCGCGCCAAGGGTTGTCCATGTATAGGCACTCATTTCTAATATGCACTATTCTATCGAATTTGCATGAGGGCACAGAGAAAATCCATAAAAGTTGGTTTTTACCGAATCTGCTGAGTTGTATCAGCGATCATCTATCTCAGTATTGGCCACCGTCGCGAAACCGCTTTATTTAATGGAGATCCGTCGAATTTCAGCAGATCCGGTTCGCCGATTCCCATCGAGTACCTTCCAGCCGAAAATACTCTGAGCTCTCGGGTACGTCTGTTGATTCTTTATCAGGGCAGACCAACGACCACGATAGCGGTCGGTGATCCATTGACTTTCAGACTCGAGGGTCAGGATGGGTAAGCCCTTTACACGCTCTCGCCACGTAAAAATTATCGCGAAAGCGGTGGACACACGCGTGCATACAAATTTGGCTAATTCGACGATTATTATTTTTTCTTCAGGTACAATTACGTCACTGACATATTTGCCACGAATGTCATAGCGAGAGATCCGTATTCTGGCCGAAGTGTACAACTGATCGACCGATATGGGTAAAGCTCGTCAAAGCGATTTTAGAATAATTTTCATTCGAATCTATGAGCAAAAATCTCATCATGATGCAGGAATTTTTATTCTCTCTTTTTATTCAAGTTTTGGTTTTTCTTCGCTATGCCTTTTGCTTCTCATAAACTTGCTTTTCGATCTCCTCTTTTATCGGTTAATTTTTTCATTCTTCCTTTTTTTTTTTTCCATACTTATTTCCGCAGTTGTCCCGTGGACAATTATGTCTTTCCTGGCCTGGATCGTCTCAGAGACGGTGACAGTCTCGAGGCTCGTTTCAATGCTTTCAAAATTCCGGAATCGAATTTCCTCGTGTTCGAGGCTACCGTGAGATCATGCCGGGATGGATGTCAGCCCGCTTACTGTTCCGGAAGTGCCGGTCGTAGCGAGCCTTCGTTCGGCAAACGCAGAAGAAGATCCTTGACGAATGACACCGCGGTGGATGACGAGACCGAGGAAGGGTTGAGAAATTTATCGTTGAGCATCAGGAATGATACGAGCGATACGGCGGAGAGCAAGGATGAAGAGGCAGTCGAAGGGGAGGAAGAGCGCGTCAGGGAAATGATAGAGGTGAAGAAATTTGTCCGATGAATCCTCGAAGCGGCGAATAATTTATGCATGTCTGGATGAATAATATCCAATCTCGATATATCATATTTGTCCATCGTTCTGTGAAATTTTTTATCCGAACGTCTTTGGCTTATGCTCTTGGAAGGCTCTTCGATCGCATATAGTCACTGAAAGTTGTATTTTTCTTTTTTTTTTTTTTACCATTTTGGTCCACCGCGCTCCAGCCACGGCGCGTTCGAAGCAATTTTCTCAAATCAATTTTTCTGCTTCAGGTATTGGATTCGAGGATGGAAATGTACGAGGAAAACCTCATCGAAAGACGTATTGCCATTGCCGAGACAATATGCATAACACCGAACGAATATTATGGATTAGTCACCGCCGTCGTCGGTCTGGTCGTACTTCTCTCATCGGTCGTCATGCTCTCTCTATTGATATACAGGTTGCATTTTTATTCTTTTTTATATCCATAGTTTATGCATTTCACGCAAACACGTTTTGCGTCCGATCCTCATATTCGACAATTTTCAATTAAATATTATTTTAGAAAATATGGATACTCGATAATGCGAAAGAATCGAATAGTCGACAAAGTAACAGTCGCTCATAGCGGAAGCAGTCCGGTCGGTACTTGCAGTACTCGGTCAAACAATTTTTCGTTCATGCGATCGGGTTTGCAAAAACCATTCCAGAATTCGTAAGTCGTTTTCTTTCTTTTTTTTTTTTCATTTCCTCTTCCCCCCCCCCCCCCCCCCATTTTCTCAAAGTATCGCGTGAATCGATTGGGAAATTAATAAATGTCTGGAATTAATTTTAGCTCATCGCTGAGTCACGTGATGAATCATCGTGTAACCTCGACGGCTCTCGACGAAGCTATGGGACTCGAGGCTAATAGAAGAAATGGTTTTGACCCGAGCGAACCGATTTACACCGATCCGTCTCTCTTCGAAGTGGCTCGATCATCGCTGCATCAAGGAAACTCGGTCCGCAATGAAAATGTTCATCTCATATGAGCTCATATACATTCGATCGTAAAAAGGAATTCCTCGTATAAGAGACGGACACCTTTGCGGGGACCTAGATCCGTTTTAAAAATAATTGGCCAATCTGACTATTATAATAGGCGATATTGATCGCAGCGGCGAAGTTACATTAAGGGACCATTCCAGTGTAAAATTTTTTTTTATACACCTCAGGGAAATAAACCGTGATTTATTGCCCTGTTCCAGCAGGGAAAACCACTTTATTTCCCTTGGTGTATAAAATATGGTATTCATTACAGGGCAAAAAGTTTTTTTTTGACGAATGCGAGGTATCCGAGGCGAAGCCGAGGGATACAACCTCGCATTCGTCAAAAAAAAACTTTTTGCCCTGTAGTGAATAATATACTATTGAATCGTTTTTTTTTTTTTCCATTGTCCAAAATATGGGCTTTTACAAACATGCTGTTAAATTTTGGTTACGAAATTCGAATTATTCCGGTCGCTAGAGTATTTCTTAGAAAAAGGGATTCGACCAGCTGCGTGAGAACTCAAAACTTTAAGTGCATTTTTCTCAAAGCGTCGTTGTTCAAAACGGTGGAAGATTTTAAACGAAGAGTTTTCGAGCTATATTCGTCTCAAATTTTGCCACATCATTCTTCACGCCATTCCTCAACGTCGTACGGAAGCGTTTCTTTATTTGAAAATTTCACATTTTTTTTCAACGAAAAACTGTCGAAAAAAGGCACAATTTGATACTTAATTTTCAAATGGCCACCATTTTTTTAATTTTCATCGAAAAAACAAAATCTACCGTGCGCCTCTATAGTTTTTCATACTGATTAATAATTTTTTTGATTTTTTTCTTTCCGACAATTTTTAAAGGAGTAGGACTTTCCACCGTTGAGCGCTATTTTTGTTTAAGCATCATTTTGCGGTGGCCAAAAAAAATTGTATAAAAAATAAAACCAAAGCATTAAAAAATAATTTTATGTACGACATATGAGTCATTTGAATAAACGAAAAAAATATCGGACTGATTATCGAATTTTATTTAGACAAACGATAAAATCATGAAAATCAGTAATTTTCAAGCCAGTCACACTGGAATGGTACTTTAAGCTGTATTTCACGAGATATAACGTGTTTAACTGTCCCCTCTGATTTACAGCCACAAGTTGAACGTGTGTTAGCAAGTATACCGGACGACAATTGCAAAATAATGCAGAAAAACATATATACTACAATCTCGTGTGCCCGCACGATTTATTAATTTTTTTTTACTTTGATTTATCGAATACAATTCAATCATGAAACGACAATAATTCACAGATTATAAACGTGCACCCCTATAATTCATCAACGAGGCACGCATATATTTCCTTTTCAACGACTTCAATAACCCCAGTTTGCACGCCGATACACGATTTCTAATTTATTATAAAAAATTCATGCGACGGTTCGACGCGTACTGCCGATATCTTTTATTATAGCTGACTGTAGATTTTTATGAAAATATATATGTATGTGAATTAAAAATGTTCTTATGAATCGATGTTGTCATTATCGCGAGGTACTGCTGGGATCTCGACACCGTGTGAGTAAAAAAGAAATTTTATTTAAAAAAAACATCTTTGCGCATATATACCAGAATTGGGTGCATAATATACTGTATTGAAACACTGAGGCTAATGAATTAAGTTAATGTATAGCCATTCTATCTACTTTCAACTGAGCGACTGCATTTACTCGCTCAGCCGCAGAAAGTATTCGAAAGTTGATCTTTCAAAATAGATCACAGAAATTTTATCCCATTGTAGCACATAATGATGCTTACAAGTACGTCAGAAGAAAATTTAATCATCGATTTTCGTACCCAAGGAGAATTATAAATATCAGGAAGACATAATAAAAGGCAGAAGCGATGGGAACCTTTTGGGCCTTATTATACTGGACGCGCGCTGGTTTGCGCTTCCGTTAGAGCACTAAGCTTGAAGCCACCTGGTGGATTTGTAGCAAACTTTCAGATATTCTGTACGCAACCTACCATGACGCCCCCTCGTGGCCGTTTTACAAATGAAACATTGTCATCGGTCCATACAATGCCCACACAAACGTATAGAATATTTTTAAAAAAATGTGATATTTGAATCATTAACACAATAATTATTTTTTTAAAATAAATCAATATATTGTAACAAATTGTGCTATTGTAGAATCATTTTATAGTTGAAGATTATATTAGTTAGCCAATATTGAGTAGAAAAACAGTCATTCCCATGGCAATAAAACCCTACTGAAAATCATGACGTTTAGATATATGATGTGAAATTCCATACGAGAGATCTGATGAGCTTAATTGAGATCTCATATGCAATGTCAAGTGTGAGATGTCTTGTCAGATCCCACATGAAATATAATGTGTGATCTTTCATCGAATGGCGCATGCGGTGTGTATAGTAATATATATAAAGTATATATTATATATAAAAGTAGACTTCAAGATGAAAAATTTGACCTAGTGAAGTTTTCCGATAGCGTTTTTTAATTAGAAGATATCGCTGATTGAATTGGATTTCATCGATTATTACAGATATTTGAAGTTTATTAGAGTACTCTAATAAACTTCAAATAGCTGTAAAAACTTCAAAAAAAATCTGCCCACGATGAGACTGAGCTCAAAAATTTTCTTTTACCATGTACTTTTTTAAATTAAAAATGGCACTCATTTCGAAAAATCGATTTTTTAATTTTTCTATTAAAAAAAAAAAAATTGGAAAATTTTTAAAATAAATTCATAAAAAAGTAGACTTCAAGATGAAAAATTTAACTTGGTGAAGTTTTCCGATAACGTTTTTTACTTATAAGATATCGCTGATTGAATTGGATTTCATCGATTTATTCAAAAAATTGTCACTCCAGAACGGGATGGAAAAAAATCTTAAAAAAATATGGTAGTCTCTGCGCTCATGTGGGTGAACAACATAAAAAATTGCGAGTCGAATAAAAAATGGTGAGGGTCGGAGGCTGGTCGAATTGGGGCGGAATGCCCCATATATGTATGAAGAATCCTTTTTTTCGGCAACAAGTATTGTACATATATTCGTATATATATATGCATATATATATTTTGCCGAAAAAAAAAAATTCTTCGTTAATTTTGAAAAAAAAATTCAATAGAAATGGGTCACATTTTTTTTAATAGCAAAAAAAAAAAATTCACGCTGTACTTCTGTTCTCAAAAAGTCGAACATCAACGAGCGTCGTGTTTTTTCTCCCATCGGGGATCAACTCATTTCAATCGGCGTTTGTGCAATAATAAAGCGATATTGGTTATAAAAAAAAATGTCTCAATGTGCTCACGGAATCTTCGCGAATCTTTTCGATATATTTTTTCACGTCATGGGACGTTTCTCCGTGCTTTCTTAGTATTTTTCTCCTCGAAGAGCACAATAATAAAGAACAAAAGCGAAGATATGGTCATTTTCGTCGAAGCTTTTCTCCACTTGCCGCGTATACTGTAATGCACTATCGCGCACAATTACGCGACCTTGATTATAAAAAATCGTTCAATTACGATTTGCACTTTTTTTTTCTACGGCAGGACGTTTACTCGAGCCTTTTGTCCGTTTTTTTTCGCCCGAGAAAATACACGAACGCGTCGATCGCAAGATGGTCACTTTCGCCCGAGCTTTTCTCCACTGCCGCGTCATTTTTTTTTCTCATGAAATTTTTTTACCCACGAATTTCATGACTCGAACTTTTCGCGCGTAGTGTCTGTTTATTACTGCGTGTTTTTTTTTTATCCGCACAAATATTTTCACGAGGAAAAAACGACGCGATATTACTCGAGAATTTTCATTTATCGCATTTTTCGACCGGTTCACTCGTGTTCACGCGATAATTACACTACCTTGATTATAAAAAATCATTTAATTACGATTTGCACAACACTTTTTTCCACGATAGAACGTTTCTCGAGTATTTTTTGCCCGAGAAAATACTCGAACGCACATATGACTCGAAGTGTGGCACGGCCACCATCTTTCCTCACAAACACTTCGAGAATAACGACTGATGTTAGAGGTTAGAGCAGATAGGAGAGGAACTCGTGCAGTTAGCCGTGCGCCCCACTCTGCCGCAGCAGCCGCAGTCGACTTTTCTCGCATGCGCATTCGATAACGTTCGATAGAATTGGGAATTTATTGTTTCAATTGGCACTTTGAAATATATTATATATATTGCACGAGTAAAAAAAAATTCCCGATGCATTCGTATTTACGACAAATGTTTAATTCTACAACTTCGATGGGTTTTAGTGTATAGTTTTTTAGGAGAGAAAATTTTGTTTTTTCGACGTAGCGTTTTATTACGGCAAATCGTGCATTGCGAGCTAATCGTGAGTAATTAATATATTGGGCTTGTGACGAAATCATTGCTGATAGTCAAAATAATGTGATTGAATTAAATCACGTGAAATGTTGATTCAATTTTTATAACAGCCAGCGAATTTGGACAATTGGACGACGTTTCTTTTATAATATGGGATGGGATCTTTTACACTCTTACGTCGACGATGTATTCTTCTCTATTTTTTCTACGAAAGGGCCACCGGGAATTCCACTCGCTATTTTTTTTTTCCTGATAGAGGAGGGCAATACGCAACTTCACAGATTTTTTTAAGATGGAATAGGGCATCAGTGAAGAGGGAAAATTTTTTTTTGCCCTTTTTGAAAAAAAAAAATGCCATCATCGGATAAAAGCTCGTTAGACAGTTTTCGGGGTAAATTGACAAAAAAACAATTTATCCCTCTTCACTGATCTTAAAATAATCTTAAATTTCATCTTAAAAAAATCCTGTGGAGTTGCGTATTGCCCCCCGCTGTCAGGAAAAAAAAATAGTGAGTGCAATTCCCGGTGGCTCTTTCGTAGAAAAAAGAATCGAAAAATTTCCCCGAAAACTATCTAATGCTGAGCTTTTCTCCGATGACAGCATATTGTTTTCGAAAAGGACGAAAAAAATGAAAAAGATTTTTTTTTTAAATCGTTTAAATCCGAACAGCCGTTACGAAGTTATGATTTTTACAAAATTGAGAACTTATTAAGGATGTACCGGACGTACCTTCCCAACCATAAGTGACTATCATCGACAATATTGCATACTTCATAAGATAAAAATCGGAAAAAATTCAACCACAATAAAGACGATAAGCAGATTACTTTTGAATAATAATAATGCCAAAAATTTATCAATAAATTGTTGAAACAAACATTGTTGAACAAATTTTTAGGGAATGTTTATCTTTGTCATGTGAAATGAATTCGTTGATTTTTCTGACTAAGACACGCCGATTTGAAATTTTAATATTACTTTTAAAAACGAAAAACCCTCAAGTCTGCTCTCTTCCCCGTAAAAATATCGAATTAAAAATGTATATTGAGGTAAAACCTTTTTTTTCAACCCTCAATATCCTTTTTACGTATTTTATCGAATTTCTTTATGAAAAATGAGCTTTTTTTTTCAACTGAGACTTTTTTCACACGCAAATTCGATCAAATATGTTTTCGAGATTGATTACAACACAAAATTATTACAAATAAATAATTTCCTCAAACGATAATTCGAGAATCCCTGAAACGAAACTCAAAAAAAATCTAAAAAAAAAATAATTCAGTCTCGTCATTCGAGGTTGCAAGGTCGCGATCGATATTTGATAAGGCTGATAGATTCAATTTTAATAAACAATAGAAAAAACGATGTTAATTGTTCGGTGTTATGGCATTGAGATAAAAAAAAACAGTATGTTTGCTGCGCCAATATGAAAGATTTGTCATTCTTTTAAACAATCACGTATGCTCTTTTCCACAGTCCAGCCCTAAAACTAACACTACAAATATCATCGTTATTCGTTAATTGCTATTCGTTAATTATTATTATTTACGATAATTATCATGAAATTTTGAATTAATTGATTGAAAAAAATGATAATAATATTTACAATAATTCAAACTCAGGCAAATATCAAAAAAGAGGAAGTAATATAAATAATTATTTAAAATATCATCGTTATCATTGTTTATTCGTGAATTATTATTATTTATGATAATTATTATCATGGAATTTTGAATTAATTGATTTAAAAAAATGATAATAATAATTACAATAATTCGAACTCGGGCAAATAATGTCAAAGAAGAGAAAGTAAGAGGTGGTTCGTTGCTTATCATAGTTTTCGAAAATTTACAAAAAAAATTCCCACCGTCAGAAAGCAAAAATCGAGAAATCATATCTGACATCGTTTTTTCTTAATTTTTCGAGTCCAAATAATTTAGACGTTGCAAAAAGAAGAATTAAATATTAAATAATAATTATAATTAACAGTCATAAACATCATGTTAATTACAATTTAATGTGAAACAAAAATATAGCGCGCGAGGCAGTAACGGGTGAGCGCGTGAGCGAGCGTGAGAAGTGGGGGGTACGCGTCAACGACCAACGTGCGCTGGCGAGGTGCGTAGCGGGGAGTGGGGAAAGGATGGAGAGAGAGCGAGCGAGAACCGTCAGTCGCGGATCGCCCGTCGCCCGTTGCCGGTGTTGGTCGTTGGTCTTGTTGGCTGTCGTGTCTCGCGCATTGTCGTGTGATGAAAGAAAAAAAAATAAAAACGTTTAACACGCGATCGCTACACAATTAAACAATCGTAACTAATTGAAAAAAAATTAATAATCAAATAATTGGAAATTAATAATAATTAATATGAATAATAATTAACGTTAATTATTTTAAAGTTCACCAAGCAGTAGTAGGGGCGAGAGAGTGTGTTAAAAGAAAAAAAAAATAAAAACGTTTAACACGCGATCGCTACACAATTAAACAATCGTAACTAATTGAAAAAAATTAATAATCAAATAATTAGAAATTAATAATAATTAATATGAATAATAATTAACGTTAATTATTTTAAAGTTCACCAAGCAGTAGTAGGGGCGAGAGAGAGTGAGAGAGGCGATAGTACGCGTACTGCGTAGTGCCGCGCAGTGACGCGGTCACGCGTGACGCGTGGCGCGTAGTGACGTAGTACGTCGTAGTGTCGTAGAGCGTCGAGCGTCACGTGTCGCTCGAAACTCGAACAATGCGTATTTTTCGCGTTTCCTCGATTTCACGCAGTTTTTCTTTTACCTCTCATCAACATTTCGAGTGATCGCGTAAACAAAAGTGCGTTATTCTTCGAGAAAGTTTAATCCGCGAAGGACCGCATCTCGTGCTTCGCCCTGACGAAATTTCCTCGTGAATCAACCACACGTCGAACATAACCTGCCAGACGTCTTTACTACTCGTGTCTTTTTTCTCCCCACGATAAGCCGGATTATCGTTGACAGCTCAGGGTAAGTGACTATCTCGTCTCCAAGACTCTTTTCATTATCCTTATTATTCATTTATTTTAGAAAATATCCTTTTTTATTTTATTTTTCTCTTAAATCGTACGGAATTTTTTTGGCTTTTACGCGTCCTCTCGATCCTCTCAATTTCCATATCAGATTAAACTTCTCGAGATCCCCTCGAAATTTTTCATTTGCCTTGTCTCTGCGTCTTTCACGCCGCTCTGCCCGCTCGTAGTCCCAGAGACAGAGATCATCCCTGTTACAATTTGGAGCAGGCTCGGTTTTTTATACTTTCCCTTTGCCGAGAAACTTTTTCGGAAATTCCCAAGAATTTACAGAAACGACGATAGATCTTTGAGCTCGCTAAAAACCTAATCTCCGTCTACTCCGTCACTACTTTTCGAACAAAAGCGATAGAAACTTCCTACGGGGTAAAATCCCAACGGAGCGAATTATTTCATCGCGATTATCAAAAAACTTGCTCGACGACATCTACTAGCTTATTCTAAATTTTTCTCATTCAAAAAGATTTCAATATTCGAGAAAATAAGAGAGCCAAATTATATAAAAAAAATTTCCAAATTTGCAATCACAGATTGGACAAACGGACGCTCATGTTTGATACCGAATTTGATCGGAGATGACCAAAATGTGATCTAGATTTTCCAGAATTTGTGGATTAAGGTAGTTCGGTCGAGTTTGGCCGAAGTCAAATTTCATCCGTAATTCAGATTTATTTACGTACAATTTAACCATATGAAAGCTATGATAAATTGAATTGTTGCATAAAAAAATATTACACGCTTCTTTTAGGGTGTAAATAATAAGTTAATAATAATTAATACCCGGAATAATGACAGACTCAACTTGACTCATTCTCTACGTTAGGGAGCGAGCTAATCTAACCTTACGCATAAAGTTACTAGATTGCATTCGCGAGTTTTGTTGTATGCTTTAAAACAGTATAATGAAGAACAGGGGGGGAAAAAAGGCTCGTCTCGAGGCAAGTACAGTTGAATCAACGCCAGTATGCAATGAACTCGGAACTCGTCTAGTTGACATTGTATATCTTGCCGAACAACTCAAATGTGACAGTTGTTCAGAACCACTTTTGCTGGCGTTCATCGAATCTGAAGTGAGATGCGGATTAGC
Source organism: Rhorus exstirpatorius (assembly GCA_963564615.1). Classification (NCBI taxonomy): domain Eukaryota; kingdom Metazoa; phylum Arthropoda; class Insecta; order Hymenoptera; family Ichneumonidae; genus Rhorus; species Rhorus exstirpatorius. Next base: position 72,279 of record CAUXCA010000052.1, read on the forward strand.
TTCGGTTTTCACATGTTTTTTCCCCTAGTCTTCTGCTAGCGAGCAGATCCGGTGTATGACAAGGACAGAGACCGCGGACTCGCATTAATTATTGAAATAAAAAAAAACCGTACGGTAAATCGACTTAAATCTTTGGTAAATATCTCTTATAGATATCAACCATTATTGTGGTATATTTTTTTTTTGCCCTTAAACGATTAATTTTTCGTGTACCTGAAATTTCGATAGTTGGCGTGCCATCTGAGCCTTATATGCCCTATAAGAGCAATGTTAACTTATTTATTAATTACGCAAAAACTACACGGTAAATTAATTTGAAATTTTGCAGACATGTAGAGCAAGGTCAACTCTTTTGATTAAATGCAAAAAAACAGGGTGTTAAACATGAACCTCAATTCGACCGAACTACCTTAATAATTTTTTTTTTTTACTAAAATTCGTGAAGCTTTTATAAATTTGTAACTCAACGAGAGAGATGCGATAATGAGAAGGAAATTTTGAATTTGTACTATTTTAATTTACGATGGAATTATTTTTAATAATAATCATAAAAAATTAATTGATAGTAATAAATTAATTATCATTCATTCCGATAATAATCAATTTAATTGTTCATGGTTCTTCATTTTATTATGATCGATGGTTTTTAAAATTTTACAAAGCAGGTTCCAAATCGGCCACCTCCATGCGGTGGAACCTGGGAAATTCATGCTTCGACAATGTTTCATTGTAAAAGCATGAATTTGCTGATGGCTGAATTCGCGTTTGTAAAAATTGCGCCCGAAAGCGCCTGGTACTCATACCATTGAATAATTTGATTACGCGGCTCTCGCGTGCTTGCTACTTTAAGATATATTTTGATCGATAGCAAGATCCACATTTTTTGTATCATTCGTATTCTGTTTTTAACATTTTTTATTTCAGACAAAGATGTGCTAGCACATTATCACGATTACGTATTTCTGTGCATTTTCTATGTTTTTTTATATTATAATGTGATTCTGTGCATTTTGCTAGATTATGCTTAACATGCGTTGATAATATTGATGGACTAATGCCAAAGAGGCGTATCGGTTGTGTATAAACATAGCTTATACGCTCTTATGGAATTTAACCATCGATATATATATATATACAAATATATATCGTAGGTTTAACTTTCACTATTATCATCTCACATGTATTTCTCATGTTATAGGTTGTTTATATGTAATGTGCCCATTATTACAGGATGCACAAATTTTTTTCATGAATCATGTCCGTTGTTAAAACAAAATTTTGTAGGTTTTCAGAAATTCTCATTGCTCTAGGGACTTTTTCTTTGAACCAAGTTGAACCCTTGCGTATTAATGTTGAGAGATTCTCATCATAAGTTTAGCGGCTCTAGGAACTTTTTCTTAGATTTAAGTTAGCCCGTTGCGCATTAATGTTAAGAGTTTTCTTCCCCAAGCTTAAGCTAACGTCAAGATTTCTAGCTGACTGATTACATATAATATTTTTATCCGGATATAGGCAGATATAAGAAATTTAATCAATGAAAATTTAATTTTTAATGATTGTTGATTTTATTAAGCTCGATGATTTTTTAAAATTTTGCGAAGCGGGTTCCAAATCAGCCACCTTCACGCGGTGGAACCTGGGGAATTCATGTTTCGACAATATTATTTTATTGTAAAAGCATGAATTTGCTAACGGCTGAATTCGCTTTTTTTTTTTTTTAATTGTGCCTTAAAATGGCTGGTAATCATACCATTAAATAATTTCAATATCCGACTCTTGCATGCTTGCTACGGAAAAAACTCGATATTTTATATGTATATGTATATATGTTCAACGTAAATTTTTTGAATCGTTGGGGTAAATTTTCAAATGATTCCTTTTTTCAGATTATGTTTCACGCATTGTAGGTTAATTTTCACTATTACCATGTTGCATCTATTTCCTTAAGTTACAGGTTATTTGTGTCATGTTTTCACTATTATACGACGTATACAACATTTTTTCATCGATCATGTACTTCGGAACAAAACGTTTTAGGTTTTCGCACGTTTTTTCATTGCTCCAGGGACTCTTTCTTAGATCTAAGTCAGCCCGTTGTGCCGTAATGTTAAAAGTTCGCTATCTAAGTTTAAGCTAACATTAAGATTTCTCGTTGATTGATTAAATATAATATTTCTATCCGGATATAGGCAGGTATAAGTATAAGGTTGCGACTCTCAGTCGGTATAAAATACCAACCCCCTATATCTAAGTTGGTCCGTTGCGTATATTAAATTTAAGAAATTCTCATCGCAATTTAAGCTAATATTAAGATTTCTAGTGAACTCAATATAATATTTTAATCCAGATATAGGCAGGTATAGGTATAAGGTTGCGATTCTCAATTGGTATAAAATACCAACCCCCTATATATAAGTTAGTCTCATTACGTATTAAATTTAAGAATATCTCATTGCAATTTAAGCTAATATTAAAATTTCTAGAGAACTCAATATAATATTTTAATCCAGACATAGGCAGGTATAAGTATAAGGTTGCGATTCTCAATTGGTATAAAATACCAACCTCCTATATCTAAGTTAGTCCATTACGTATTAAATTTAAGAATATCGCATCGCAATTTAAGCTAATATTAAGATTTCTAATTGACTTACTATAATATTGCTATACAGATATAGGCAGGTATAGATATAAGGTTAAGATATCTTAATATAAATACTAACCCCCTCTGTCGAAAGAGGGGATTGGTATTCAAACAAAGCGGAAGCTTTTTTTTTTTTTTGGTTAGTTTCTGTAGCACAATGACGAAGAGATTGTTCTGGACACTTGTTGCTTGAGATTGGGTCTAGCGCAGCTTCATAACGATTCTCTTTGACGTTGTTGGTATTTTCGTATTTTGGCGAAAATAGAAAATATCTTTGCTACCCTCAATTTCGCAATTATTTCCGCTTTGTTTTTTTTTTCTTATCCCGTTTAATTTTAGTTTCCGAAAATTAGGCAGATACAGGTAGCGACCGCGTTTCCATTGATGGAGTTGGTCCGTGCTTTAGCATGAATGTGACCGTTCGACGGTTGAGGAGTACGTGTTCTGTGGCAATCATGCTTTTGCTACAACCCCATCGGTGTAAAGGTAGTCAGACGAGTAGGCCTACAGGGTAGGCCTACAGGGTATTCCATTTAATTTTAGTTTCTAAAATTAGGCAGACATAGGTAGACACCGCGTTTCCATTGGTGGAGTTGGTCCGTGCTTTAGCATGAATGTGACCGTTCGACGGTTGAGGAGTACGTGTGCTGTGGCATCATGCTTTTGCTACAACCCCATCGGTGTAAATGTAGTCAAGTAGGCCTACAGGGTAGGCCTACAGGGTATCTCGTTTAATTTTAGTTTCAAAAATTAGGCAGACATAGGTAGAGACCGCGTTTCCATTGGTGGAGTTGCTACAATTATATTGCTACAACCCCATCGGTGTAAATGTAGTCGGAGTGGATTAGGCCTACAGGGGATACCACTTAAAAAAAAACGCGCCCACGTTTGCTCTACCTCCGTGGTGGGTGTGGAAATGAGCAAGTCGCAACTTTCTCTAGCTCTATAGGGGTTTTGCAATTCCATGTATGAGAAATCAATTTATATAATAAGAATGTGAAATTATTAATAATGTAATATGTGTAATGATAAAGCATTTTTAATACAAAATTTGGTTTACATTTTTTGTCAATGGATTCGATGGATATACGCATTACTATAGCGATATACATATTTATATTCTGATGCATGAAGATTTCGGGCACAGGAAGAATGCTGATCGAACGAGACAGGTTTGATTCAATTAGAACAGCATATCATACATATTTTTTATCTCATTTTTTCATAGTGATTGCTTTGTTCTGATATTAATGTATTTTATATTATGTGTAATACGTACTTCGTTAACTCTGTTGATAAAACATTCATAATTTATCGAAGTAAAATAAAATAACAGGTAAAGTTGTCAAATAAATTAAAAAAAAAAACTTTCCGTTATCCCCCCCCCATCCGACAATATCCTTTTACATATCCCCTTAGTCCTCTCAATTTCCATAATTCACTTGACTTCTCAGGATCCTCCATGAATTTTTAATTTGCCTCGTCTCTGTGTGTTCCGTGCCGCCCTTCCTGCTCGTAGTCTCGGAGACAGACACTGTCTTACAAATTTGAGCACGATCTTTATTTTGCCATTTTCTAAAAACTTTTCTCGACAATCCCCCCCCCCCCCCCCCCCCCAAGATTAACAGAAAGGACAAGGAGTCTTTAGTCATCCTAGACGCCTAATCTTGCGGCTAGAGGGTTACGGGTAATTTTTCCCAATGGTACGACTACGCTTCGAATAAGAATGATAGAAACGTCTTACAGGACAGTGACCCAACGGAGTTGTATCGTCTCGATTATCGAGATCCTACATGACGTCTCTACAAAGGTTTCCTCGAATTTTCATTCATTACCTTACATTCCGTTGTAGGAAAAAATAAGACAGCCAAATTATCCAAATTGGCGAACAAAGATTCTCTATTTTGTGGGCAAGGGGATGATCGTATTTTAAAAAACATCAGATCGCAATTACAAATAAGAGAATTAATTTTTTTTTTCACAAAAGTTTGTTGACGAGCTTGTACATTTGCAACTATATGAGAGAGATGGGATGGCAATTTTGAATTTGCACGATTTTTTCGTTATGCAATATTAAAAATTAATTGATTAATAGTAAAAATCGATTGAATACAATTACTTTCAATGATAATTTAATATGTAATGATTGTTCATTTAATTATGCTTGATGATTTTTTTAATTTTTCGAAGCGGGTTCCAAATCAGCGACCTCCACGTGGTGGAACCTGGGGAATTCATGCTTCGACAATATTATTTATTGTAAAAGGATGAATTTGCTAACAGCTGAATTCGCGTTTTTTTTTTTTTTTTAATTGTGCCTTAAAATGGCTGGTAATCATACCATTAAATAATTTCAATATGCGGCTCTTGTATGTTTGCTACGGAAAAAACTCGATATTTTATATGTATATGTATATATATTCGACGTGAATTTTTTGAATCGTTGGGGTTAATTTTCAAATGATTCTTTTTTTCAGGTTATGTTTCACGCATTGTAGGTTAATTTTCACTATTACCATGTTGCATCTATTCCCTCAGGTTACAGGTTATTCATGTCATGTTTTCACTATTATACGACGTATACAACATTTTTTCATCGATCATGTACTTCGGAACAAAACGTTTTAGGTTTTCGCACGTTTTTTCATTGCTCCAGGGACTCTTTCTTAGATCTAAATCAGCCCGTTGTGCCGTAATGTTAAAAGTTCGCTATCTAAGTTTAAGCTAACATTAAGATTTCTCGTTCATTGATTAAATATAATATTTCTATCCGGATATAGGCAGGTATAAGTATAAGGTTGCGACTCTCAGTCGGTATAAAATACCAACCCCCTATATCTAAGTTGGTCCGTTGCGTATATTAAATTTAAGAAATTCTCATCGCACTTTAAGCTAATATTAAGATTTCTAGTGAGCTCAATATAATATTTTAATCCAGATATAGGCAGGTATAAGTATAAGGTTGCGATTCTCAATTGGTATAAAATACCAACCCCCTATATATAAGTTAGTCTTATTAAGTATTAAATTTAAGAATATCTCATTGCAATTTAAGCTAATATTAAGATTTGTAATTGACTTACCATAATATTGCTATACAGATATAGGCAGGTATAGATATAAGGTTAAGATATCTTAATATAAATACGAACCCCCTCCGTCGACAGAGGGGGTTGGTGTTCAAACAAAGCGGAAGCTTTTTTTTTTTTTTTGGTTAGTTTCCGTAGCACAATGACGAAGAGATTGTTCTGGACCATTGAAGCTAAGATTGGGTTAGTTCCACCTTCATAACGATTCTCTTTGAAATTGCTGGTATTTTAGTATTTTGGCGAAAATAGAAAATACCTTTGCTACCCTCAATTTCGCAATTATTTCCGCTTTGTTTTTTTTTTCTTATCCCGTTTAATTTTAGTTTCCGAAAATTAGGCAGATACAGGTAGCGACCGCGTTTCCATTGATGGAGTTGGTCCGTGCTTTAGCATGAATGTGACCGTTCGACGGTTGAGGAGTACGTGTTCTGTGGCAATCATGCTTTTGCTACAACCCCATCGGTGTAAAGGTAGTCAGACGAGTAGGCCTACAGGGTAGGCCTACAGGGTATTCCATTTAATTTTAGTTTCCAAAATTAGGCAGACATAGGTAGACACCGCGTTTCCATTGGTGGAGTTGGTCCGTGCTTTAGCATGAATGTGACCGTTCGACGGTTGAGGAGTACGTGTTCTGTGGCATCATGCTTTTGCTACAACCCCATCGGTGTAAATGTAGTCAAGTAGGCCTACAGGGTAGGCCTACAGGGTATCTCGTTTAATTTTAGTTTCAAAAATTAGGCAGACATAGGTAGAGACCGCGTTTCCATTGGTGGAGTTGCTACAATTATATTGCTACAACCCCATCGGTGTAAATGTAGTCGGAGTGGATTAGGCCTACAGGGGATACCACTTAAAAAAAAACGCGCCCACGTTTGCTCTACCTCCGTGGTGGGTGTGGAAATGAGCAAGTCGCAACTTTCTCTAGCTCTATAGGGGTTTTGCAATTCCATGTATGAGAAATCAATTTATATAATAAGAATGTGAAATTATTAATAATGTAATCGGTGTAATAATAAAGAATGTTTAATACAAAATTTTGTTTACATTTTTTTTCAATGGATTCGATGTATACACGCATTACTATAGCGATGCGCATATTTATTCTAATGCATGGATATTTCGGCCGCAGGAAGAATGCTGATCGAACGAGACAGGTTTGATTCAATTAGAACAGCATATCATACATATTTTTTATCTCTTTTTTTCATAGTGATTGTACTTTGTTCTGGTATTAATATATTTTATATTATGTGTGATTCGTACTTCATTAACTCTGTTGATAAAACACCCATAATTTATTGAAGTAAAATAAAATAACAGGTAAAGTTGTCAAATAAATTTAAAAAAAAAACTCAGTTATCCCCCCCAACCGACGATATCCTTTGGCTTTTACATATCCCTTCAGTCCTCTCAATTTCTATAATTCACTTCTCAGGATCCTCTTCTCAGGATCTTCTTGAATTCTCAGGATCCTCCATGAATTTTTAATTTGCCTCTCGTCTCCGTGTATTCCATGCTGACCTTCCCGCTCGTAGTCTCGGAGACAGACACTGTCTTACACATTTGAGCACGATCTTTATTTTGCCATTTTCTAAAAACTTTTCTCGGCAATCCCCCAAGATTAACAGAAACGACAAGGAGTCTTTAGTCATCCTAGACGCCTAATCTTGCGGCTAGAGGGTGACGGGTAATTTTTCCCAATGGTATGACTACGCTGTCGAATAAAAATGATAGAAACGTCTTACAGGACAGTGACCCAACGGAGTTGTTTCGTCTCGATTATTGAGATCCTACATGACGTCTCTACAAAGGTTTCCTGAATTTTCATTTATTATCTTACATTCCGTTGTGTGAAAAAATATGACAGCCAAATTCTCCAAATTGGCGAAAAAAGATTGTCTATTTTGTGGGCAAGGGGATGATCGTATTTTCAAAAACATCAGATCGGATTTACAAAGAGAATTAATTTTTTTTTCACAAAAGTTTGTCGACGAGCTTGTACATTTGCAATTATATGAGAGAGATGGGATGGCAATTTTGAATTAGCACGATTTTTTCGTTATGCATTATTAAAAATTAATGAATTAATGGTAACAATTAATTGAACATAATTACTTTTTAGCGGGTTCCAAATCAGCCACCTCCACGTGGTGGAACCTGGGGAATTCATGCTTCGACAATATTATTTATTGTAAAAGCATGAATTTGCTAACGGCTGAATTCACTTTTTTTTAAATTATGCCTTTTCAAGTGCCTGGTATTCATACCATTAAGTAATTTCAATACATGACTCTTGCGTGCGTGCTTTTACCACAGAAAAAACTGTTTGCATGCATTTTCTATAATATGTTCCTTTCTAATAATGTGATTCTATGCATTTTCTTTCATTGCGCTTAAGATGTGTGTGTATATGTATTTGCTTGATATCACTTGAATCAATGGAATTAACATGCAAATGTTTTTTTTTCAGGTTATCTCTCACGTATTGTAGGTTAAGTTTCACTATTACCATGTCGCATATATATTTCTCCGGTTACAGGTTGTTTATGTGTCATGTTTGCTCTAGTACACGACGCATAAATTTTTTTAATCGATCGTGTCCATCATTGGGAAAAAACGTTATGGGTTTTCAGGTTTTCTTATCGCTCTAGGGACTCTTTCTTACATCTAAGTTAGCCTGTTATTAGGCCTTAATGTTAAGAGGTCGCTTTGAAAATTTAAGTTACAATTAAAGATATCTATAGCTTGGTTTAATATAACATTTATATTCAGATATAGGCAGATTATACGTGTATAAGGTTGCAATTTTCAATCGGTATAAAATACCAACCCCCTAAATCTAAGTTAGCCCATTGCGGCTTAATATTAAAAGATTCACATCGCAATTTAAGTTAATATTAATATTTCTAGTTGAATAATAAAATATTTTTTCCATGTATAGGCAGGTATAGATATATAAGGTTAAGATTGTTAATCGATATGAAATACAAATCCCCTAGATCTGTTAGCCCATTGCGGATTAATATTAAAAAATTCACAACGCAATTTAAGTCAATATTAAGATTTCTATTTGAATAATATAATATTTTTATCCATATATCAGGTATAGATATAAGGTTAAGATTTTCAATCAATATAAAATACCAATCCCCTCTTATTGACAGAGGGGGTTGGTATTTAAACGAAGTGGAAGCTTTTTGTTAGTCTCCGTAGCACAATGACGAAGAGATTGTTCTGGACACTTGATCCTCGACTATTTTGTTGGGGCGCAGCTCTATAACGAGACTCTTTGTCGTTGTCGGTACTTTACATTTCTCGAAAATATAAAATGCCTTTGCTACCCTCAATTCCGTAATTACTTCCGCTTTGTTTTGCAGTTCTTTCAGGGCAATATTCTTTGTAAAGTTTAGTGGCTTATATTTTTTTCGAACATAACTTTCGAAAACGTTCGATGCGTATATTCAAGCGAAAATTAAGATTTCTAGTTGATTAATATAATATTTTTATCCATATATAGGCAGGTATAGATATAAGGTTAAGATATCTTAATATAAATACGAACCCCCTCCGTCAACAAAGAGGGTTGGTATTCAAACAAAGCGGAAACTTTTTTATTTTTGTTAGTTTCTGTAGCACAATGACAAAGAGATTGTTCTGGACCATTGAAGCTAAGATTGGGTTAGTTCCACCTTCATAACGATTCTCTTTGACATTGCTGGTATTTTTGTATTTTGGCGAAAATAGAAAATGCCTTTGCTACCCTCAATTTCGCAATTACTTCCGCTTTGTTTTTTAATTGGCCTCAGGCTTTTAGGTAAGCAGGGTGGACTTAGGCCAATATGGGATACCACTTGAAAAAAAAACACGCCCGTATTTTGTAGTTGACATGGTTTAATATATTATTTCCATGTTTAAATATAAAGCAGGTATACGTTATAAGACTAAGATTTTCAATCGGTATAAAATACCAACTCCCTAGATCTCAGTTAGTCCGTTGCGTATTAATGTTAAGAGATTCTCATCGTAATTTAAGCTAATATTAAGATTTCTAGTTGAATAATATAATATTTTTATCCATATATAGGCAGGTATAGATATAAGGTTAAGATATCTTAATATAAATACGAACCCCCTCCGTCAACGGAGAGGGTTGGTATTCAAACAAAGCGGAAACTTTTTTATTTTTGTTAGTTTCTGTAGCACAATGACGAAGAGATTGTTCTGGACCATTGAAGCTAAGATTGGGTTAGTTCCACCTTCATAACGATTCTCTTTGACATTGCTGGTATTTTCGTATTTTGGCGAAAATAGAAAATGCCTTTGCTACCCTCAATTTCGCAATTACTTGCGCTTTGTTTTTTAATTGGCCTCAGGCTTTTAGGTAAGCAGGGTGGACTTAGGCCAATATGGGATACCACTTGAAAAAAAACACGCCCGTATTTTGTAGTTGACGTGGTTTAATCTATTATTTCCATGTTTAAATATAAGCAGGTATACGTTATAAGACTAAGATTTTCAATCGGTATAAAATACCAACTCCCTAGATCTAAGTTAGTCCGTTGCGTATTAATGTTAAGAGATTCTCATCGTAATTTAAGCTAATATTAAGATTTCTAGTTGAATAATATAATATTTTTATCCATATATAGGCAGGTATAGATATAAGGTTAAGATATCTTAATATAAATACGAACCCCCTCTGTCAACAGAGAGGGTTGGTATTCAAACAAAGCGGAAGCTTTTTTATTTTTGTTAGTTTCTGTGGCACAATGACGAAGAGATTGTTCTGGACCATTGAAGCTAAGATTGGGTTAGTTCCACCTTCATAACGATTCTCTTTGACATTGCTGGTATTTTCGTATTTTGGCGAAAATAGAAAATGCCTTTGCTACCCTCAATTTCGCAATTACTTGCGCTTTGTTTTTTAATTGGCCTCAGGCTTTTAGGTAAGCAGGGTGGACTTAGGCCAATATGGGATACCACTTGAAAAAAAACACGCCCGTATTTTGTAGTTGACGTGGTTTAATCTATTATTTCCATGTTTAAATATAAGCAGGTATACGTTATAAGACTAAGATTTTCAATCGGTATAAAATACCAACTCCCTAGACCTAAGTTAGTCCGTTGCGTATTAATGTTAAGAGATTCTCATCGTAATTTAAGCTAATATTAAGATTTCTAGTTGAATAATATAATATTTTTATCCATATATAGGCAGGTATAGATATAAGGTTAAGATATCTTAATATAAATACGAACCCCCTCCGTCAACGGAGAGGGTTGGTATTCAAACAAAGCGGAAGCTTTTTTATTTTTGTTAGTTTCTGTGGCACAATGACGAAGAGATTGTTCTGGACCATTGAAGCTAAGATTGGGTTAGTTCCACCTTCATAACGATTCTCTTTGACATTGCTGGTATTTTCGTATTTTGGCGAAAATAGAAAATGCCTTTGCTACCCTCAATTTCGCAATTACTTGCGCTTTGTTTTTTAATTGGCCTCAGGCTTTTAGGTAAGCAGGGTGGACTTAGGCCAATATGGGATACCACTTGAAAAAAAACACGCCCGTATTTTGTAGTTGACGTGGTTTAATCTATTATTTCCATGTTTAAATATAAGCAGGTATACGTTATAAGACTAAGATTTTCAATCGGTATAAAATACCAACTCCCTAGATCTAAGTTAGTCCGTTGCGTATTAATGTTAAGAGATTCTCATCGTAATTTAAGCTAATATTAAGATTTCTAGTTGAATAATATAATATTTTTATCCATATATAGGCAGGTATAGATATAAGGTTAAGATATCTTAATATAAATACGAACCCCCTCTGTCAACAGAGAGGGTTGGTATTCAAACAAAGCGGAAGCTTTTTTATTTTTGTTAGTTTCTGTGGCACAATGACGAAGAGATTGTTCTGGACCATTGAAGCTAAGATTGGGTTAGTTCCACCTTCATAACGATTCTCTTTGACATTGCTGGTATTTTCGTATTTTGGCGAAAATAGAAAATGCCTTTGCTACCCTCAATTTCGCAATTACTTCCGCTTTGTTTTTTAATTGGCCTCAGGCTTTTAGGTAAGCAGGGTGGACTTAGGCCAATATGGGATACCACTTGAAAAAAAACACGCCCGTATTTTGTAGTTAACGTGGTTTAATCTATTATTTCCATGTTTAAATATAAGCAGGTATACGTTATAAGGCTACGATTTTCAATCGGTATAAAATACCAACCCCCTAGATCTAAGTTAGTCCGCTGCGTATTAATGTTAAAAGATTCTCATCGCAATTTAAGCTAATATTAAGATTTATAGTTGACTTACTATAATATTGCTATCCAGATATAGGCAGGTATATAAGGTTACGATATCTTAATATAAATACGAACCCGCTCTGTCGACAGAGCAGGTCGGTATTCAAACAAAGCGGAAGATTTTTGTTAGTTTCCGTGACACAATGACGAAGAGATTGTTCTGGACACTTGATCCTCGACTTTTTTGTTGGGGCGCAGCTCTATAACGAGACTCTTTGTCGTTGTCGGTATTTTACATTTCTCGAAAATATAAAATACCTTTGCTACCCTCAATTTCTTAATTACTTCCGCTTTGTTTTTTTTATCCCGTTTAATTTTAGTTTCCAAAATTAGGCAGATATAGGTAGAGACCGCGTTTCCATTGGTGGATTTGCTACAATTATATTGCTACAACCCCATCGGTGTAAAGGTAGTCAAAGTGGATTAGGCCTACAGGGGATACCACTTTAAAAAAAAACGCGCCCATATTTGCTCTACCTCATGGTGGGTGTGGAAATGAGCGATTCGCAATTTCCATTTTAGCTCTACAGGTGTTTTCCATTACGATGCATGAGATATGAATTTATCTGATAAGAACGTGTGAAACTACTATTAATGAAATATGTATAACAATATAAAGTTCTTCTACTACAAAATCGTGTGAA
>CAUXCA010000053.1:0-70664 GCA_963564615.1 Rhorus exstirpatorius
TTATTTTGGTATTCAAACCATCGCCATGCAAAAAGTACCCAACGTAAGCCCGAACCTAACACCTTGTTCAGCGACAATCCTAACACCTTTCGACCTGAGTTTACATTTAACGTCGGCCCTAGTAGGAAAAGCAACCATCCTAAGCAACCGAGCAGACAACCGGTTTCTTTGTTCAAAAAACCAACTGCATGGAGTTGCTTGCGGTTGCTAGTTTATGGTGGTTGCTCATGCAGTTGCTAGTAATTGCCTTGAAACGTAATAATCCAAATAACCACGAGCAACCAATCATACGGTTGCTGGTGGTTTTTTTTTTCAACAAATCCCTTAAATGGTTGCTAATGCAGTTGCTGATAGTTGTCTCAAGTTTAGACAACCGCGAACAACCGAACATGCGGTTGATGATGTACCAATTTTTTTCCTCCAGTCTTACAATTAACGGAGAACTGTGATTTTCTTATTTCTTATTTTGAAAAACTTTTTTCTTCGTAGTCTCCAAAATCTACGGAAAACTGAGATTTTTTAAAAATCATTTAGAATAATTTAAGACTGTACCGACAGAAAAGTTTTGCAAAGTAATAAAAAATCCCAGTTCTCCGTTCAGCTTGAACTGAACGGAGAACTGTGACTTTTTAAGGTTGTTGCGGAGTCCAGCCGTCAGGAGTGAAGAACGAGTACGATTAATTGTTAGCAACTTTTCGCTATTAAATAATCGTCATATTCAACATACGTTTTGGAACGATTTTTTTATACGTGTCTCTAAAAATATTTATTTTTGACCTACTGATGATTATAGGAAATGTTTGAATTTCTTTATGAAAGTATTTTCTATAATTTGTTATCGCTCAAGTAACGCGAGACGATATGGCAACGTTGTATATCGGAACGTATCATAAATGCTCGGATTGGTAGCAGTGCCACAAAGCTTCAGACATAGGCGCTTCATTCTTAAAACTTCAAAAACGAGTGATCAACAGTGTCAGCAATGAATATCGGTCCGGATAAAAAATTCTTTCGTTGGGAAGGAAACGTGAAATACTTATAGAGTAGTGAAGCTACTTATGGAATAATAATTATTGATCAGGAGAATAAGAATAAATAATATACTTTGTTCATTATCTTAAAGAAGTCATTTAAGATCTCTGTGCGTGCCTACCGAATGTGGGTAAGGTAGTGCTGTCTACGCGTTGCCATGTTTTCACAGCCTAATATTTGTGTGCTTTATTTTCGAGTAAATTCGCGATTGAAAATATGAAACATTTTATAACAGTGCTGTAAATTTTCATTTTTAAGCTGCAATAAGTTAGTTCGACAGTTAGTCGAATTGTAACTGTTTTTTCAACTTCGTGGTAGCATTTTTTATCAGTTATATCTAATATACTGCAAAACAATCGGAACGTTTCCGATCGAGTTTCCGTACGAGTCGAAAGAACAGGATTTTTTCTTCGAGGAATGCGTTAACTACCTGGGAGATGGGAAAAAGTTGTCGCTTTCGGTGGTGCATACTTCGAGTATAATTACTTTTTATTTTATTGTTTAAATAAACGAAAAACTTTGTTTTTAAAAGGGCGCAAACTTTTTCTAATACCATAACAATGGCTGTAATAAAGACATTTCTGTTTGTTTGAAGATGTGCAGGTTCATGTGAGTGTGAAAAAGATATGGGAGATAATGTAAAATTTCTTCTAAGCAAGTTCATCAGATTTGTAAGCGTTAGTACGTACCTCCGTCTCATTTAATTGGGCCATGCTCTCCTTAAATTTTTTTTTCAATTGGGTTTCTTGCAATACCCCTCCGGATCTTTTAACACCGCACTGAAATATCGTAATTCCTTAAAAATGTCAATTCTTCAAAATTAAATTGCATTCGTACAATTTCGTTCCGTAAGTAATAAAAAAAACATTAGATATTTCGTTCGGTTCGATATTCCTCTCTAATACGAAATGTAAACAAAATTATTGACTGAGTCCCTTCATAAATATTATTAACTTGCCAAATATTGTAATTTTGTAAATAATATATTTTTGTAATATTGTAAATTTAAGCATTGAATGATACTTTTTGTACACGGTGGCAGTGACAGCAATATATTTTTATCATAAAGGTATTTGCAGCCACGAAATTTTATTCTGCCTAAGAAGGTGCCAGTTCAGTTCATTTCATAAAAAACAAATAGGATAAACATTTTTTACGTTTGCTGCGCACGGGTGAATAACATTGATATTAATTCGTTATTGGAATTATTATGTGCATAACCTACCATCGCAGAATTGTTATCGATATTTTTCTTCGATTCCTTTTTATGCTTCCTCTTACTGCGGGAAGACTTTTCTTTTTTAGCCTTTTTTTTTTTGAAGCAGCTTTTTTCACGAGTCTCGTCTTTCTTTTCTTCGCCCCCTTCATCTTCTGTATTTACATCGTTTCTCTCGCTTTTATTTCGTTGATCTTCATTTTCCTCCGGCAGAGTATTCTTCTGGTAAAGGAAAAAAGCGATCCGGATTCATTGCTTATGTAAACACTATTGTAGTGCTTTTATGCATGACAGAGAAAACAAAAATTAGAACAAAGTAGCTATTCTCGAGACACATACAACATTTAGCTTCAGCAATAACACAGCCATTAAGTTATTATTAAAGCAACCCAAAAGATAGTTTGTTATCAAACGTTTACAAACAAGAGTTTATCATATTCTATATTCAATTGTCGGACTTGTTTGAAGACGTACAAAGTAACTCCATTAATTTTGGAATGTTCGAATGTATTTTGATTCATATATCTCGGTAACGGTTAATCATAACAATTCTCAAAAACAACGATCTGCGATTTTACAACGGCTACAAGAATAAAATTAACTTCGATTAAACTGAATAGTTATAACGCACATTGGAAAGAACAATTATCAAATATATTCAACCGACAGTAGTGGACGCGCGGTCGGTGTACAGTTCTGGCGATCTCCCAAGTTAAGCAGTGTTGGCCCGAGGCCACTACTTGGATGGGTGACCGGTTAGCCGTGCACTGGTTTGGCGCGCCGACTACCGAGCGGGAGGCAGTTTTACTGAAATATTTTATTTATGCAGGATCAAAAATTTTTCAATGTTATTTTCCATAGAGGACACGTGTACAAAAAACTGAAACATGATTACAGATTAATTACACGAAATAAATTCATCAAAATTCGACACATTTAGAATGGTTTCTGGTGCAAAAGTTTTACTTTCATCAGAAAGTATAGCATAAAGTACTTATAGCATAAAGTACAATACTGAAAGCGCAATATACAAAACAGTCAATTATTTTCAAGCAATATAACCTCGTAATCGGAAGATTTTTAAAAAGTAATGACATCTACAGACGCGCGGTCGGTATGCGGTTCTGGCGATCTCCCAAGTTAAGGGGCCAAGTTAGGCCACAGTAGTAATTTCAAAAAATCTGTTTTTCACTTAAAGATGCATCAACACCTGAAAAATGATATCCTCAAAGGGTTGTGGTGTGAAAAATAGCTAAATACTTGAATTTTGAAAACTTTGAACGCATTTTTCTCGGAACTACATTTTGAAAAGTCACTTTTCGACGCCTATTATCGATCCGTAAAGTAGCACTTTTCGTGATTACCTTCGCAACTGACACGAAAAATTTTTCATGGCAGTACGGTGCACGACTCAGAACTATGATAAAAAAAAATTTTTCCGTCAGGTTGCGAAGGTAGCCACGAAAAGTGCTACTTTACGGATCCATAATAGGCGTCGAAAAGTGGCTTTTCGATGCCTGGAGGCTGATTCTGGGCACGATCGAATTCGATCCTTCGACTTCTACAATTTTCCTCTCTCATCACCTTCGTAGTTCATGCGTACATGTTCAGGGTTTTTTTAAACGTATTTGTACTTTATGTATGCTCGATTTCGCGGGTTCCGTTTCCGGAAACACTTTTTCCCCTAGGCCATAAATCAACCGCACACAAAGATTGGCGTTGCGATGGCACATTTTCGTTCGCGGTGAGTCGAATTCGAATTCGATCGTGCCCAGAATCCGCCTCCTCTGTGCCGTAAAATAAATTTTTTATGGCAGTTCTGGCAGGTCGTGCACCGTACTGCGCATGACAAGTACCGTAACAAATTTTTTCGTGTCACTTTTCATGCGCAGTACGGGCACGAGTCTCAGACCTGACATGAAAACATTTACGTGTCAGCTACGAAGTTAGCCATGACAAGTACTACTTCACGGTTCGATATCTGGCGTTGAAACGTAGCTTTTCAATACCTGGAGCCGTATTGTGGCCGCGGTCCGAATTGCGCTCACAGCGCGCTTAGAGTGCCAACTCGCGTGCTTCAGCATAGGCCTTAAGCTCTGTAAGCGCAATTCGGACCGCGGCCTCTGTACACCGATCGACTTCGCTCAGTCGACGTCGACAAGTTGACCCTCTCTCGTTTTCATAGTTCATGTTTTACTGATCACGGCAAAATATACCATGGGCCATAGACTAACCACTTACCAAGATTGACGAAAGATCGTACATTTTGGTTTTCGCAAAGTCGATTGAGAAGTCGATCGGTGTACAGAATACGACTTCTGTGCCGAAAAAAGTATGGTATGCGGCGTGCGCGTAAAGTGACTGTTCAAGCGAGGTGATGTTTTTAGAACTCTCTCTCTTTAAGAGCCTTCTACTCACCAGGCGAAGCCAACGGCTCGTTCTAAAAACATAACCTCGCTCGAAAACAGACACTTTACGCGCTTGCCGCATAATATACTATTAACTGTATATTTAAAATTACATTCTTTACAGAAGTACGTAGGATTTTTTTAAGCATATTACATACTTTTTTGTTATTAACAATTTTCTGGCGTTTTTTTTAATGTTCAATTTTTATTTAAAAAAACGCGCCATTCTTGCAAAAATCGATATATAAAAAAATCCTACGAACTTCTGTAGCTATTCGTATATGTAATCGAAAAATATTTTGTTTTTCATCGTACACTAGGACCTCGATTTAATGGCCCTCGATTTAATAGACAGTCCCCACCATGTCGCATTTATCGATCGGTTTTTCGCGTGGTGGGAGATGGTGGGGGACGCTTAATGTCTCCCCGATCAGGCCCGTAGCACGGAGTGCCGATGCGCAGATACAGCATGGGCGGGCATACGCTACCTCGATTTAACAAGGTGCGATGCGGAGCCGGTCCCGCCACTGGCCGTTAAATCGAGGTCCCAGTGTAATTCAAAAAGCTGTACAGATGCTATTTTCTTTTGTATTACGTTCAAGAAATTAATTTTTACAGTTCATTACATGTATAATAGACGACCTTTTTCGGAATTTTGATTTATTTCATTGTCCCACTGAAAAAAAAAGTCTAAGTATGCTTTTTCCGCTGCTAGTGTGACCTAACCCTTTAAGCAGCAATGGCCAAGGCCCCTACTTCAATGGGTGACCGCTTAGCCGTGTACTGATGGCTGGCGCGCCGACAACCAAGCGGGAGGCAGTTTGACTTCCTTTTCGATGATAAGACATCGGGAACTTAGTAAAAAGTGAAGCCTTCTGTATCGGCATGGGTTTTTCTGCAGCCTCCTTATATCCACGGAAAAAGCGATACAGTGTAGCTGAAAAGCAGCTGCGGATGCTATGTCAGTCAGGTTAGCTTAGCGGAGTGCGGGCAGGGAATGATAGGAGGGATACGTTGGAACACGCAAATAAAAATAATTTAAACAAAAGTAATTAAATCTATTTACCAAAATTTGCCAGGAGTTATGCTTTTACAAACTATCTTAATTACAGGATAAAAATACATTACGTGCATTGGAATTAGGAAAATGTTTTATTTCGGTTCGGTAAATTGCAATGAAGCGCCAAGCCCTCTAAATAGGTACAAACTGTAGGTTGTGAAAATTTGAATATACAATATTCAATATTATAATAAATGTGATAGATACTATGTATGGTAAAAGAACATTCACCAACAGCAGTACACGCAGGTTTTGCGAAAAGTGAAATTTTCAATTTCAATTTGAAGTAATAAAAAAAAAATTTGCACTGCCCCCATCACATCTGATGCTTTAGTTATTTTTTAATGAAATGCTCTACAAATTGCAATGCCAAGCCCAATAAAAAAATACGAACCTTTCTTACATTCCCAAAATTTTTGGGAAGAAGGCAATGTAGTTTTTGATTCCGGTATTGAATCGAATAACCTTGCGTTGGACACATTCGGGAGCTACGACTATTACATCCCCTTCTTGATCACTCAGCTCAAATATGTGGTCCAATTGCAGTCTGTCATTAAACTTGTATGGCAATATTAACATCTCACGACCATACAGGTAGCATTGATTGTCTACGAGTACAAAGTTGTAGATTTCCATGATTTTTCCCGATATCAGTTGCACTACAGTGTCATCTGTCTTTTTTGGACGCATATATGCTTTACTCCTGAGCACAATCCCTTCATAAATACATCGATCAAATAATTGTATTGGCGTTCGTATAGCATCTACATAATCCACCATTACAGCTTGAATTCTTTCGTCATATCGGCTTGCACCGATCAGAGTCACACCGTTGTCACTTTTTATCGAGTTCGCTAGACGCGTCGGTTGAAATAATCCAGTACAATAATTTCGACAAGCAGGCACCATTGAAGCGTTGTCGATATTCGATTGAATCAATTTTTTTTTCAGAAACTTGTTCGCCATTTGATGACTGACGCCATGAGGTGCATTAATGAATCTTTTGAAATAAAATATACCATTTTCAAAAGGAAACGTGGAACTTGCCCAGAGCGGTCCACTTTGCCTCACTGATTCACAAAGATGTACGATTGAATGCAAATTGAAAGTCATAGCTTCTTCTCCGTACAGGATTTCACATTCTCCAACGAATTGGAAGAGATCATATTCGCATATTCGAAGGTCTGCTTCGCTAATCTCGCTTTTAAGCAGTGCGTTGACGCTCCGAACAAACAAAATATACGATTCGAAACATTTATCGTCGAGCACTCCTTCCAGGCATGGTATACTGTCCAGTAATAACCATGATTCCCACTCCGATGCTTTCCATTTCGCAGCGTACTTTATCGGTCTTGCCAGCCTATGCATTTCATGCGGTCGCTTTATTTTTAATCGACGATCTTCTATTATCTTTCGATCACGGGGTCCCAAGTAGCATTGTCTCGTCGCTGTCGTCCATATGGTCCACAATTGTTTACTTACGCCTAACAATACCCCATGCATGTAATCAATCGGGAAACCCCAAACGCAATCAAAATGATTCAAGCGCAATAATTCCGAACGGCCCTTCACGCCATTTATCGTTTTCCCAGCGCGGTTAATCATTTCGACCTGCTGAACGTCTTGTACATGCGATTCGTGTGACCTTAAACTTGGTTCGATTTCACATAATGGGTACCGCATCGCACTGCCATCATAAAATCCATATGCGTAGCACCAACTGCATCCGTAATGCCCGTTGTACTGCAAGCGAACCTGGGCGACCGGACGAGCCACTGAGTCCATGCAGAGTAAAAGACAGTACAGTTTGTAATTTACAATTTCTCCGGTCGATCGAAGCGTGAAATTAATACCGTCATTCATGATATTTTCGGCCTGCTCGATGAAAACTGAAAAATACCTTTTCATAAACTCAGCTTTCGGTTCCTTAGAAGTTACAAACAGGCCACCAAGTATTACGTTACGAAATCGTACACGAGGACTCAATTCATTTATATGAAATTGAATTGGCCAGAAGCTTCGGCTAGAGCTCTTAAACATTGGAGCACCATCAGTGTTCATATTGTAAGTTAAAGCTCCCGGTGAGCGTTGTTGAATTTGCTTATAAAGACGACCGTCATGCACGTCGCGTATTATCCCATCCTCCGATGTTCGTTTGATATTTTCGACGGTCTTCAACAAATCTGATTGCACACTTGCGTCATTGAACATTATTTCCAGCTGATATTTTATATCAATAGACATGAATTGATTGGAACTTTCCGACGAGAGTTTATACTTTGATTTACAATGTACACATTCCGTTTGTATCTCGCTCAACTTTTCTGACAAACTTTTCGAAGCAATCAGATTATAGCAATCATTTATTTCGCAATAGAAATGTAATTTTATTTTTTCGCGAGGTGAATTAAATGCTTTTCCTCGAGCATAGTGACTAGCATTCCAACTTTCAAAATCAGGGCCTGCTGCAATTTTCAGAAGATTCACCAAGTCCTCTTGATTTCTGCGCGTTAGATTACTTGTCACTGCATATGATTCTATCATCAGCAACACATCCGATACCTTCAGTTGAGATTGGGGAAACATCATTGAGTTCCCATGCATCCCATCAGTGTCAAAACGAGGATTCCTTTCGTTTTCGGACTCGTCTTCATCTTCCAAGTCGAATTCACTTTCATCATTTCCTGATTCACTCCCGATGGAACTCGAGTCATTTAATTCTTCAATGGAATCTTCGCTTGAAGTATCGTCTAGTGACAAATTTTCAGCATTGGAAGTGGTCGCATTTGACGATGTGCCAGCAAGTATTGTTGAATTATGATCGTCGTTGAGTGCAGAATCAGTGGTTGGTGCATTATTTTTCTCCAGCACATCGAGAAGAGTAAAATTATCAGCACTCGATGGTCCCGGTTGAGGGTCCAAAATATTAATATCTGAAGTATTTGTTTCATCATCTGTCGCATTTGACGCGTTAACATTACCTGAAATTGTTTGGAATGAGTCTCCAATGATGCCATAATCAATTGCAATCTTAAGAATAATCAATATGTATAGTATTTCAAGGTAACTAGTATATGGACCCTAGCAAAGATTTATGAATCCCAAAGAATGTATGAATGGAAAGAAAAATTTTATTTTTATTTTTTAGCATTTATCCAAAAAATTTTATGAACAACGTCCAGCTTTTCTTTGCTTGCAGAATGATTAAACGAGCATATTAATAGAGAACTTGCATTATTTTCAACTTTTCAATTTTTGAAAAGATAATTATTCAAAATTATCATTTGCATCGATTTTTGCAGTTGCTCATAATTATTTAATTCATTAAACCAACTTGAAAATTTAGTTGCATTTCAAGCGCATATCACGTGACAGTGATATCACAACACCCTAGCGCAGCAGTGCCTCTAACGGTGAAATTCATAAACTGAAGAAGCTAATGATTCCTAACCGTACAAATCTTCGTAATTCATGAATATATAGGCTGTAAATAGTATCCTTTGAAGGTAGTACGAGCACATCTGTGGGCGGGGAATAAGCGGAAACGTAAACCCGGGTGAGTGCGGTGAGCGAGGGACACGCATGAAACAAGAGACCGTTCACATGTCGACGCATGCGATAAATTTCTTCAAAATCGATCATTTTATGTCGAAATGTTAATCAACCGCTATTTTTAATGGAACGTATTCAATCGTGATAATTTTCTGAAAATTTAACAAGCTTTAATATTGATCGTATCTAATCATAAAAGATTCGAATTTCTGTTTCCAAGTTGCGTCAGCCTAGAATTCGAATACGGCGTGGGATAAATATCTTGATTTCACGAATGAATTACTCGCGTAAAGAGTCGTTGACCCACTTTGAAATTTTTTAGGTGTTGTCCTGTATATTTCTGCTACATTATATAAAAAATTCAGATTTTTATCGAATCGTTAAGGGGAGAGAATAGTTGAGATGTCGAAAAAAGCGTTTTTTTGGCCACACATTACAATAAATAATAACAAATGTTTTTTCACATAAAAGATATATATTTGAAGAAAGTATCACAAAAGAGCGTCTGACCGTTCATGTGCTATACCCGTGGATAGTGAGCTTGTGTTTTGGCTTGTAACTAATAAACCAGATGGACGAACCTATTCAAATTTGTTGACAGTCATATTAAAGATCTAATAAAGATCTGACATAAATTTTATGCGGGTGGTAGTATTTTAATGGAATTGACAACTCAAACAAATATTGCTCCCATTTACTCTCGTGTATAAGCCAAATGTTCGAAAATTATTTTTACAAAAACGACATGGAGGATTGACTTGAAATTTGAGCAGTTAACGTTTTATATATTTGTCACTTATAAAAAAAAAAAATTGAGTTGATGGCAGCATTTTCAATAGGTGTACCGAAACTCCTTAAGTTCCGAAAATATTGAACTATGATAGAATGATAAAAAAAAAAGAAAATCATTTACGTGCAAGTACTATATTGCCTCGAAACATTTATTTATCGATTAAACGCCATTACGGATGTTATTCTACAAGACATACGTCTCGTTTTGTATGTGCAATACGAACCGAATAATAACGGAGTCGAAAATGCTACAACTAATCGGAAATGCTATGAAATATTATGTGCAACAACAAAATTATTACAATAAAAATGATTATTCTGTCGATCGGATGATACAAACAACTTTTCAATGGACTAAAAAATGTCACTTTTGATTTTGAACAGTGTAATTTATAGTTGTGATGTATTTTGCTCATAGGTATTCAGTACTGTGGATGGTGGATTTCTTACTTACTTTCTTTTCTTGCTTTTTCTGTACTGTTTTTCCATCGAATACGTGTTCTCTTTGAAACTTTTGTAGAATCGTATGATGGTGATAGAATAAGCTTATACGTTCTTTTACGTATTTCCGAATTCATAGTGGATGTTTAAAGATACAGAAACCATCAAATTGTTGACAGTGTGGTTACTTCGTCTGTGAATAAAAAGTCGATCGTCCACTGTCCTAATATGTAATACACCATGCACGCTCTGTAGCCTCTTTTCCGTCGTTGCGATCGGCTCTCGCTTTCGAGAGAGTAAAACTCGATTTTTTTACTTTACTACCTATCTAATCCTTATTCTCTTCTAGGCTCCTAACTTATTGTCAAATTAACCACGTTTACAGTCACACTGAGGTGCACACATAGACCTCACGATATTTTGAACTTTGTGTTAGCACCCATGACGTCTATCAATGCTTCGAATCTGCCCAGTGTAGATCCGGTAAACAAGTGTTTAACCCTTTGACGACGGGAGACAGGTATTCCTTCTCTCTTATCAGATATTGGTACCGTCTCTCGTCGTTAAAGGATTAAAGATGCCTTGGTAGAAGAACTAAAGTTTTTCGGTCATTACTTTTAAAGTTTTTTTGCATTTAACGTAGTCCTAGCGCGACCGGCGGGGGGGAATTAGCGGAAACGTTGACGCGGCGGAGCTCGCGGTGAGCGAGGCATACATGAAATAAGAGAGTCGGTACCGGTGGCTACCGAAAACTCGTAAAATCTTGTTCTAACATCCGTTGTTTTTCAGTGAAAATATGAATCCTCGATATTTTGAAGCCAAAATGAGCGTTTCGTTGTGTGATTCTCGACTATATTAGTGTGTGAATTTCGAGGTAATCTCCGCGTGGTCATGATTCCTCCTATAGTCGCTATGCTAAAATTATGATTTTTAACTCAATTTTTCTCGCTAAAAAGGTCGTTAAGGCACACTCAAACTTTGCAGGTGCATTGGAGGGTGCTTTGAGACTAAGATATCAAAATTTCATGTAGTATTATGTGCAAAAACGCTAGGACTACCTTAAAAATCGTATGAAACGTGCACGATTTATAGTATGGCCAGAAAGGGTTGATTACGGCATTCGATGAAATGATTTTCTGCTGTCGAGAAAGGGAAATCCAAGTACTCAAGTTCAAAACCTTAACACCATCGGTATTAATCCAGTACGAAATCCACTAGATCACATCGGTATACTAGAATTGAAGTTATAGAACGTCCCTATTAGGTGCATCTTCGCTATTCGATTTTCGAAGTTTCATTTGTTGCCACTATTCAATTTTCGGTGGAACAGTTCATATTGATTGAATTGCATTCCTTTTAGACATTTTTTGTCTATAAGTCCGCTTTTTAATGCAAATAGTGCATTAAAGTTTTAAATACATATATTGATGAGGTACCTACGCATGTGCGTGCTTGAGCAGGACAACTGCTGAATGGCTGTCTCTCTCGCAGATTGGCTTCTCTGTTTGTAGCTCTCAGGAGTCTCGATGACACTTACACTTACACTAAATACAGATTACACTAACTGTGCGTGCTATGAGTGCCCAGACCTGAATAAACGACCATGGCCAAACCCTTGGGATCTGAGGTGGGCCTTAATTTGCACGCTTTTTAAAAACTCCATTTCAATAATTTAAAGTTTTCAAGGTTTTGAGTACTTCAATGATGTTAGAGCGAACATATTATGTCCCATAGAACTTTTTTTTTTTTTAATTCAAAATTTCATAACATCTGAACCCTTTGACGATTC
The DNA here is from genome assembly GCA_963564615.1 of Rhorus exstirpatorius. Classification (NCBI taxonomy): domain Eukaryota; kingdom Metazoa; phylum Arthropoda; class Insecta; order Hymenoptera; family Ichneumonidae; genus Rhorus; species Rhorus exstirpatorius. Next base: position 12,291 of record CAUXCA010000053.1, read on the forward strand.
CCGCCAATTTCAATACCAAACATGTTTTAATGACACTATTCACTTTCAAAAAAGTAACCCAATATCATCATTTTTAGAATTTACAGATGTCATATTTGTGAAAATTTCAAATTTTCGAAAAATGTAAACCCCTTGAGCAATTCTCGCCAAATTCAATACCAAAAATGCTAATCTCCTAGCCTATATGTGCGTAAAAAATCGACCCAATATCCCACAATTTTCGGACGTTACAAACACCACAGAATTTTCTTAAAATTTCCAAAACCCATCAATTATGAGATTTTTCATAAATGTATATGAAAATTCTAGTCAATGAAAAGATTATACTGTATCAATGGGGAAAGACAGCGTTGTAGCCCAAGCCATTCTTAAGTCACAGACGCTTGAATTTTTCAGAGCCATTACACAACACGCGCGCGCACGCCACGCGTCCGGACATTTTGAAACCTGTGTTTCTCGACTTTTTAGGACTTCACTCTGACATGAAAATCACGATTTTCTTCATCAAGGCTTCCTCCATGAAGAAGCAAAACCACGCAGCTTAGAAGCTTCATTCACAAAAATTCCTCTATTAGGGTATCGAAATGAAAGAACTCAGTTGCTCATAGAGGGCACTTTGTGGACGGGATAAAACTGTGACGAAACAATATGTATATTTGTTATATGCACGGTTTTCAAATAAATTTTTTCAATTTTTTTATCTCGAAAAATATTAATTTTGACCTTGAAAAATACCTTATGAAGGTGATCAATCGTACCTACTATGATAACTAATGAAAACCCTCCTATATTTCCGAATTATCTCCACTGTAGTGACCATAAAGTTGGCCAATAGTGGTAATAACAACGATTGTCATGCATACAAACATATATTTCGGAACGAATGTAAAAATGCGTACTTGTAGGAGGGTACTCACCTCTTTCTCTGCACTCTCTTTCATCATCATTAATTTAGATTTTAAAAGGCTGGTTTTATCGGTCAATTTTCGTTGCTTTTTTAACTTTTCCTCGTTATCGGTTACCTCCGACGCGGACAGAAGAAGCGCCAGTGGCAGAACTTTTGGCCGCTCCTTTTCTATTCGCCGATTAAGAGCCTCCAATGTTTCTAGACAAATTTTAACACATTTTAAACATTGTTCTATCATACTCAAAAATATTTCATTAGAGATCTTTTATTGCGCTGTATCCAGCTGTATGCCTCATGACAAGAAATGTAAGCTGAGATTGTAATATATGCACTTTAGGAAAATACATTGTAACACTGAAAATATGTCCACTAAATTTTGTGACAGAGAAAGCATCTATCGCACGGAGCAGTATGGAAGTTGCACTGAAACAATTTATCATCACCTTGAGGGAGTCAAATGACCAAAAATGTCAATTTTGTTATATACTAGTTTTCTTTCGTACAGTTCCTAGCACAGCTGTGATCGGAATTGCAGAGCGGAATCAAAATTGTACGCAGCAGAAAGAAAAATATCGGTCAATCAGAAAACAAATTCAATTATTCATAATTCTCTCTATATTCATACAGAGGCGTATATTTCTCCATGAGTAGTTATGTAGCCACCACACGTGTTTACAAGATCGCGACGGATCAGTTTTATAGGACAATTGCATTTCTTAATCGTCTATTCGTTTTTTATTTTCAAAATACTGTACATAATGTGTGGAACGATAACATGACCATAAATTGCATTAATAGGGTGCAGTTACTTTCTCTCTCGTCTGCGTATTAAATATTTTCGCAGCCGACGGTTAAAATTCGGCCAAATTGTAAGACTCTCTCTCTCTCTCCATCATTAACATTTCTACCATGGCATACACTTCAAAGTAACGTATTTTTGATATGTTGGAAAAAATATGAAGAATATATTTCCAAACTTTGAATATCAAGGTAAACTAACGGAAAACCATGCCGGCTATCCTCTTATGAGACCACGTGACCACGAGACCACGTGACCACGCCAGCGCCGCCATCGGTCGTGAGCATCGCGAATTGAGTTTAAATAAAAATGATGTTAAGGAATTATCAATGAAAGAAAAGCACGGAGAAAAAGAGTTTAACAAAAGAATCAAAATAACCATGTTCAGCGGATAGCGAGGAGACGCAGAGGCAATCTTAAGAATTGCAAAAACGCTACTGTACCTTCCACCCAAATAACGACTGCGTCGCGATATCCGTTATCGCAACGAATTTTGTAAAATTTCTCTCTTTTAATCGGTACGGTAAAGTGGTGTATTCGATTGCTCTCGACGATCTCGTATTGTTTACCGCTCGAATACCGCACGTAACAGAACATTGCAGATTCTACGTGAAAATTACGAAATTCGTACAGTTGAGTACGAACTGGATATAATGTAAATTATTTGATAATAAAAATAGGAGACAGAATTAAACATTGATCGATCGAGTTAGCCAGAAATACCTCACATTTATATTCTATTCGTACCGATCGGTAGATACCAACTGGTACGGACAGGATCCTATTCGTTTCTATTGGTTACTACCAGTACCGACCGGTGCCTATCAATAGAAACCAATTGGTACAGTTAGGATTCTATCGGTACGTATTGGTATGTACCTATAGGTAAAGGTCGTAAATTTGTAAGATCTGTTATTTTACAAACTTTCATTTTAGCGGCCTTTTATTATTGGATTATTTTTTAAATTCATTTATTTTTACGCACTTTTATTATTGCATCATTTTTTGAAATTTGCGGGAAATTGTTATTTAAAGCGATATTTTTTTGTTTAAAAAACCTGCAGAGATGAGTTTTTCAAAAAATTTTTAAAAAGTGGAAAGCTTTTTAGAGAGACTACGAATACATAAAAAATTATAGATGATGCATACCATCATGCTATCTATAAAAAGATAATATGTCATCTATAATTTTTCGTACTATCTCTAAAAATATGATATATATCACCTGTAAGTTTTTATGCATTCATACTGTCTCTAAAAAGCCTTCCATTTGTTTTACATTCTTTGAGAATCTCTTATCTCTGCAGGTTTTATTTAAACAAAAAATATCGCCCGAAATTAATTCCGCAAAATTTCCAAAATAGATCCAATAATAAAAGTGCGTAAAGATAATTGAATTTCAAAAAATAATTCAATAATAAAAGCCGTTAAAATAAAAGTTTGTAAAATAAAAGATCGTACAAATTCATGGTCTATAACTATGGGTATAACTCATACCAATACGTACAGATAGGATCCTATCTGTACCAATGAGTTTTTACTGATAGACACCGATCGGTGCTGAACGATACCAACAGATACGAATAGGGTCCTATCTCTACCAATAGGTATGGATAATATCTACGATAAGTACGGATAGAATATATGTGAGGTATTTCTGGCCAACTCAAACGATCAACCTGTCATTTTGATCCATTCCGGTATCGTCTGTAATCTTTCATCCATTCATACCGTCTCTGAAAAGCCTTCTATTTTTTTAACATTTCTTTAGAAACTGCTATATAAGCAGGTTTTTTTAACAAAAAATATCGCCTCAAATTAAAATTTCCTGAAAATTTAAAAGAGTGGTCTAATAACAGATATGGGTAAAAATAAATGAATTAAAAAAATAATTCATTAATGAAGGCCGTTAAAATATAGGTTTTTATAATAAACGATTGTAAAATTTCATGATCTGTAACTATGGGTACATACCAATACATGCAGATAGGATCCTATTGGTACCAATTGGTTTTTACTGATAGACACCGATTGGTGCACATAGATACCAATAGATACGAATAGGATCCTATCTGTACCAATAGGTATCTATCGATAGGTACGGATAGGTAATATATGTGAGATATTTCTGGCTAACGCAAACGATCATCGGCCTTTCATTTTGATCCGTTCCGATATCGTCTGTAATCTTTCATGCATTCCTACGGTCTCTGAAAAGCCTTTTTTTTTTTAACATTTCGTGAGAAACTTCTATCTCTGCAGGTTTTTTGTAAACAAAAAATATCGCCTTCAATTATAATTCCCCGAAAATTTGCAAAAATTATCCAATAATAAAAGTAGGTCAAAATAAATGAATTTCAAAAAATTATCCACTAATGAAAGGCCGTTTAAACAAAAGTTCGTAAAATAACAGATGGTAAAAATTTACGATCTGTACCTATCGGTACATACCAATACGTACCGATAGGACCCTATCTGTACCAATTAGTTTCTACTGATAGGCACCCATTGGTATAGGTAGATACCAATAGATAAGAATAGGATCCTATCTGTACCAATAGGTATCTACCGATAGGTACGGATAAAATGTATGTGAGGTATTTCCGGCCAACTCAATCGATCAACCTTTCATTTCGATCCATACTGATATCATGTTTAATATTTTATGCATTCATAACGTCTCTGAAAACCCTTCTAATTTTTTTAAAACATTTCTTGCGAAACTGCTATGTGTGCAGGTGTTTTTTTAACAAAAAATATCGCCTCAAATTAAAATTTCCTGAAAATTCAAAAGAGTGGTCTAATAACAGATGTGGGTAAAAATAAATGAATTAAAAAAATTATTCATTAATGAAGGCCGTTAAAATCTAAGTTTTTATAATAAAATATCGTAAAATTTCATGATCTGTAACTATGGATACATACCAATACATGCAGATAGGATCCTATTGGTACCAATTGGTTTTTACTGATAGACACCGATTGGTGCACATAGATACCAATAGATACGAATAGGATCCTATCTGTACCAATAGGTATCTATCGATAGGTACGGATAGATAATATATGCGAGATATTTCTGGCTAACGCAAACGATCATCAGCCTTTCATTTTGATCCATTTCGATATCGTCTGTAATCTTTCATGCATTTGTACTGTCTCTGAAAAGCCTTTAATTTTTTTTTAACATTTCTTGAGAAATTCCTATATCTGCAGGTTTTTTTTTAAACAACAAATATCGCCTTAAATTTTAATTCCGCGACAATTTCCACAAATGATCCAATAATGAAAGTGCGTAAAAATAAATGAATTTCAAAAAATTATGCAATAATAAAAGGCCGTTAAAATAAATGGTCGTAAAATAACAGATCATACAAATTTACGATCTGTATCAATCGGCACATACTAATACGCACCGATAGGACCTTATCTGTATCAATTAGTTTCTACTGATTGGTACCGATTGGTATAGGTATATACCAATAGATACCAATACGATCCTATCTGTACCAAATGGTATCTACCGATAGGTATGGATGGGATATATATATATGAGGTATTTCTGGCCAACTAGATCGATCAACCTTTCATTTTAATCAATTCCGATATTGTCTCTATAGAAAAGTATTCAAAAAATTAAATGCTTTTCACGGACAGTACAAATGTATAAACAGTTATACATTGTAGATACAAATTTCGGAAACCGTGAACGACAAATGGAAACAAAAATTAGCAGAATATGGTGTACTTACCGAGAAAAGATGATCCTTTATTTTATTTTTCACCTATTTAAAAAAATATGTATAGTTTAAAATATATTTATATAATATATTATAGAAAAGAAAAGTATATACACTTTTTATAACTTTGATGCCCGCGAACTACACTCTTCACTGATCAACATTCGACTGACAAAGGGACTACCACTGTACCACTTGCCGCCTAGCCGGTGCCGGTCGCGACGTACGGCGCCTGCGCGCAAAAGCGATACGAATAAGAGACGGGGCGATGTGTAGAGAACGAGCGAATGAGACAGAACCTAGTTTTACACAGTATGCGCGCTCTGTGCGAGCGTGCGCATACACAACGCAAGCTGCGAGTGACGTACGTGTGCGTGAACGTGAGCTGTGAGTGAGCGCGTATGCCTGAGGACGGGCGTTATACGGATCTTTGAATGTTTGTGTGTGTGCGTATGTCTATGTGTGTGTGTGTGAGAAGCGTAAGCGACGCGGCCTCGCGGTGCTTAGCAACGCATCACAGCACGTGCGCGTACAGACAAAAGCATCGGCGAGAGAATTGTCACGTGATGCATGCTTCAAAACAAAGCAGATCGCGACGTGTCGTTGAGTGTTACACGTGAACAATAATACTCTGGAAAATAAATAACAATGATCTACTGGAAAATACATAAACGCATACAATTTTCGCAACTATTTAAAAAAAACGTGTGAGTTGGCGTTGGAACTCACGAAATTTGATGTGTAAACATTTGAGCTCGCGTCAGTTTGGTGTGGGAAAATTGAGGTCGTGCATTGGTTAAGGAGGTACGACTATAGTTCTTTGGAGTCAAAAAAAAGTCTAAATTCATTTTACCCACAGCTGTTCTGATTTATGTTTATTTGCATTGATTATTCATATTATCGATTATAATGTGAAAAATTTTGTGGCAAATGATTAATTTATTGCGCATGAACTAATAAAAACTGAAAAATTAGATTGTCAACGACTCGATAGTAGTCTCCATCATAATAATAATGACATGTCTACCACAAAAACGGACTAAAAAACATTTTAAAAAATCAGCCGAAAACCTATTAAAATAGACTTGAATTACCTCAGTGGAATTAATACGATCGGCAGAATGATAATTATACATATAATTGATACGTGATAAATAATAAAACTCCATAAATAACATGATGGAATTTGAAGTAAACACTTGGCAACGTCGCATTGGCGATGCTACAAGTTGGTATACGTGACCAACGAAGATGACTCTATCCTCGTTGCTAATATCAAAACAAAGCTAGGTTATGTTTGCCGAAACCCATCAGCTGTTACTCGCGACGTTGCTAAGTCTGTGGGTGCTATTTGATCGTTCTGACCATTTACAACCGGAAATTGAAACTTTTTTATGATGTAGTGCCAGAACTACACGGTGAAGAGTAATTTTTCAATTTTTTACAATATCTATTATATCTAATCTATCAAGTTTCAGTTTTTCAACGGGTGTAGTTGGATACGTGAGCAGCAAAACCATGATCACAGCACTTCCGGTTAACCGTCTCCATAAGACGACGTGCTTTAGTAACTCAAACTGCTCGACTTTGCAATTTTATTACGAATAAACTAAACGGTCAATATAGCTCAAATTTTGGCAATAGGCGCATAAAGTATTCGGCAAAAACATATAAAAATTTCAAGTCCGTCAGTTGGATTCTTCATACTAGTCGTACCTCCTTAACTTAGCCCGTACCATCAGCTATCAGCTGTCGAAACACACACATTCACGGGCTCTCACACGGACCACGGTGCGCGCTGTACGCTGCTTACGCCTGCGCGGCGCCGATGTCCTATACATAGAAGTGTTGGTTAGCCCCCACCGTGTGGCGCTCTCACACACACATTCACGCGCTCACATAGACACGGATCTTACGCTGACGGTCGAAGTTTTACATCTGACGCTCGAAGTCCCAGCTAGCCCCTACCGTAGACCGAGCGCTAAGATGTTTACACATCAAAAAAAAGCTTCGAACTACGCTAAGAAAATGGTGAAATTCATATCTCATAGAAAAGAATCGTTTTTGGTACAAAAAGATTGTAACCGTATGATGTACAATTATTTTAAAACTGTTGTGTTTTTAGACCAATTTTTTAATGATTTGTTATTAACAAATTATTAACAAATTATTCATAATTTGGTGAGTTTTATCTCATCCTCCACTTGACCGGCTAATTGGTTATAGATATATATACTAATTGTATATAATTGGTTATAGATAGAGAAAACGAATTGGTACAGATAGAATCTTATTCGTATCTATTGGTATCTATCTGCACCAATCCGTGTCTATCAGTAAAAACCAATTGGTACAGATAGAATCCAATCTGAACGTATTGGTATGTACCCATAGTTACAGATCATGAATTTGAACGATCTTTTATTAAATAAACTTTTATTTTTACAGCCTTTATTATTTAATTATTTTTTAAATTCATTTATTTTTATCCAATTTTATTATTGGATCATTCTTTTAAATTTTCGGGGAGTTGTAATTTGAGGCTACATTTTTTGTTAAAAAAACCTGCTTAGATAGCAGTTTCTAAAGAAATGTTAAAAAAATAGAAGACTTTTCAGAGACGGTATGAATGCATGAAAGATTACAGACGATACCGGAATGGATCAAAATGACAGGTTGATCGTTTGCGTTGGCCAGAAATATCTCGCATATATTATCTATCCGTACCTATCGATAGATACCTATTGGTACAGATAGAATCTTATTAGTATCTGTTGGTATCTATCTGCACCAATCCGTGTCTATCAGTAAAAACCAATTGGTACAGATAGAATCCTATCTGTACGTATTGGTATGTACCCATAGTTACAGATAAAGAATTTGTACGATCTTTCATTAAATAAACTTTTATTTTAACGGCCTTTATTATTTAATTATTTTTTAAATTCATTTCTTTTTACCTAATTTTGTTATTGGATCATTCTTTTAAATTTTCGGGAGTTGTTATTTGAGGCTATATTTTTTATTAAAAATAAACCTGCTTAGATAGCAGTTTCTAAAGAAATGTTAAAAAAATAGAAGGCTTTTCAGAGACGGTATGAATGCATGAAAGATTACAGACGATACCGGAATGGATCAAAATGACAGGTTGATCGTTTGAGTTGGCCAGAAATACCTCGCATATATTCTATCTGTACTTATCGTAGATATTATCCGTACCTATTGGTAGAGATAGGACCTTATTCGTATCTGTTGGTATCTATCAGCACCGATCGGTGTCTATCAGTAAAAACTAATTGGTACAGATAGGATCGTATCTGTACGTATTGGTATGAGTTATGAATGAAATAAATTTTTAATTGGATAATCCACATACAGACCGACTCAAAAAGTATTCTCGCCTGAGCGTGGATAGGTTGGGAACCTCCGGTTTAAACGAATATAGGTTTGTAACCTGTATTTCCCTATGGATACTCAAGCTCTACACTGCAGAGATAAATCCTTTACAGTTCGGATTCATGCCAGAAAACACAGATACAATACGGATAAATACCGATAGGTGCAGATAAAAAGTGATTTGCAGATGCGCATATATTCCAATAGATCAAAAGGTCCTTATTGCATTCGAGAATCCACATAGAAACCACTTGAAATTACGCTCATCCTGAAGTGGTTGCATCGGGTAAATCCAATTGAAACAAGTACATGTTTCACCCGTATTTGCCGATAAAAACCACTATACCTCGCCCGAATGGTACATATTTTACAATACGGATAAATACCGATAGGTGCAATTGAAGAGTGAATTGCAGATGCGCATATATTCCAATAGAACAAACGTCCTTATTGCATTCGAGAATCCACATAGAAACCATTTGAAATTACGCTCATCCTGAAGTGGTTGTATCGGGTAAATCCAATTGAAACATGTACATTTTTCACCCGTATTTGCCGATAAAAACCACTACGTCGCCCGAATGGTACATATTTTACAAAAACTATAAATACCGATAGGAGCAAAGGAAGAGTGATTTGCAGATGCACATATATTCCAATACAAAAAAAGGCGCTCATTGCTTTCACCATGAAGTGGTCGCATCGGGAAAAGAGAATTGAAGCATATATATGTTTGACCCGTATTTGCCGATAAAAACCACTACCTAATGCGAATGATATATATTTTACAATACGGATAAATACTGATAGGTGCAGATAATAAGTCATCGGTGGATACAGATACATTCTCGTAAAACCAAAGGTAGGTAAGTTTTTGATCTGAAAATCCATTCAGAAACCGATTGCTGGCAATTTCCAATTGTAACAGACATCTTCCATTAGGATCTCTAAAAACAAATTCTGCCGATACGTTCAAATAAAATCCTAATTCGTAAGTGCAAGTTCATTCCGATAAAAATATTGAACGAATGAAGGCTGTCTGCAATTGCAGTTAAAATATCACCGCTTGGGTCTGAATAGGTTCGGAAACTCCGATTCGAACAGACAAAAGTTTGACCCGTATTTCCCTATAAGAGCCCAAACTTGAGTACTCAAAAAATCAATGTTTCGTAATATGAATAAATACCGATACGCGCAGGTAGATTGTAAATTGCATGTACGGAAAAATTCCCATAGTATCAAATGTCAGCTTTTAATCGGATAATCCATATAAAAACCAATCGACAAAATTCTCCCCTGAGCCTCGATCGGTTGAGAAATCTGATAAAAAAAGATAGAGATTAAACCTACATTTACCAATAAAAAGCTGCATCTGTATATCCATATTGAATGTCAACCAGCAAATACAAACTGCTTCAGATGCAGTAACGTATCTGGAATCTCTAATTGATTCAAATGAAAAACGTAGATGTCTATCGGAAAATAGTGTGTTTTTGTCCTTGGATTGCCAGATTCAATCCCGTAAAAGAATGGGTCATGACATATAAGTAATTCCTCATAAGTACGATTTCTTGTGTATCTGTTTTTGCAGCCAAGACCCGGTAGAAAAGAAAAATTGGACTTTCCATATTGATGCGTATTCACTTCCAAAATGTTAACTCCATTAGAAACTTATGAATTTACGACGTATAAAAATGCACATAGAAAAATATTCAAATCGTATTGGTAGCTGCTAATAAATATACACAGTTATCCATTAGTGTATAAAACGCCGTTTGGATACCATAGATCGCACACTCGGAATTCCTCATATATTCCATCTTGTTCATAAAACCAATACAATCTGATACATTTTATATAAGTTTATCCAGATAAGAATTGCGTACACGTAAATCCCGATGAATCCATATTAATTACCAAAGTCCGAATTTCAATGTGCCAATAGACGCGATAGACTCCGATAGGGTTCCTATCGTTGGCTATGGGATCCTAAAGGAGTTTTTCAACAGGGAATCTCTCATGGCTCTATTTTTCGAATTCTCTCTCTATTTTATGGGACATACATATAAACATGTAACAGAAATATAAAATATATTTCACATATCTTTTACATCGATTTTACGTATATAAAAATAATAAATTTTTTCCATTGGTTATTTGTATGTGTGAAATCGTGAAATATACGGAAATATATATATATGTGAAATGTCTAATATTTACGAAAAATACATATATAGCATTTTTCATGCTAAAATCTTCTATCTTATATTTTTCGGATATCTTTGACATATATATATATTCTCACTTGAATATGCATACAAAATTGCATACACATGCAATTTCATCGTTTACTCATCAACATAAGAAGACCAAATATCTAGCCCATATAATACTGCTTACAATGAGAGTATCAGGCCTCCGGGTCATGGATTCTGCTCAAATTTGCAGGTGTTTCATTCGCTATAAAAATCAAGTCTCATATGCGTATTTCTATCTAATAGGCCTTTTGTTGCTTGCTTCATTGCATAAAATACCATTTTTAAGCAATTTATCAGTCGTTCGCTACTGCGCTCTGTACTAATTCAGCTAACTTGCATATTTTATTGAAATCTCGTCAGCTGATCATAAAAATGAATATTCCACGTATTAAGGAGGTATTATCGAAACTTCAGAGTCAAAATAGTGTTTGGATTTTCTGCTAAATTTTTATTTTTAAATAGTGACTAAAAAAATTATTTTAATTTTTTATTACTAATATACTTGTGTTTTGAACACTTTAATTGTTAGGAAAAAAATTTTTCATAAGAAAAGACTTGCATGATTCTAGCAGTTATATGGCGAAGAAGGTTAGGTAGCAACATCGCTTAGCGGAAGAATGCGTGTGTCGTGTGTCAGAGTTGTATGGGTGAGTGCGTGAAGCATGTGAACCTAACCTCACTTATTTTGTGATCGAACCGCAAATGGTGAAATTATTTCACTGCTTATTTATTTTTCAAGTTCCGATCTATATATATATATATATATATATATATATATATATACCCAACGTCGGTTATGAGGACATTTATTGAGAAGTAAGGGAGCTTACCAGGGCACTTGGTACTTATGAGGACTGTCCCCATACGTCCATACGTCCAGGGTTGGATATGAGGACTGTCCCCGTAATTACATACATATATTGTCGGTAGGTTACGGGGACATGTCCCCATAACAACTGTTAGAGGTTGGAAGGTTGTTTATGAGAACTTTCTATAAAAAAAATAATATGCTCAATGTTACCTCGTAAACAGAAAAAAATATCTGGTTCCGTGAACACCGATCAACCATTATAGAATAACAAATAATAAAATACTTCCATTATGATAATATATATTTTAGATACGGTGTTCCTTCAGGGTCATTGGTACAGTGGTGGCTGGTACAGTGGTAGGACTATGATACAGTGGTGGCTATGGGTCTGCTAAATACGTGCGAAATGGAGGACACTTGGTACTTATGAGGACTGTCCCCATACGTCCATATGTCCAGGGTTCGATATGAGGACTGTCCCCGTAATTACATACATATATTGTCGGTAGGTAACGGGAAAATGTCCCCATAACAACTATTAGAGGTCGAAAAGTTGTTTATGAGAACTATCTATAAAAAACAACATGCTCATCGTTACCTTGAAACCAGAAAAAATACCTGGTTCCGTGAACACCAATCAACCATTATAGAATAACACATAATAAAATACTTCTATCATCATAATATATTTTAGATACGGTATGTTCCTTCAGGGTCGACACACACACGTAAAGTCGAAGTAGTGTGCCCCGGTCAAATTTGAAACCTACATTCTCCATTAATTTTAAACCATTTCTCAGCCTACGGTTCAAACATTGTTTCGGATGAAACTCTAAACCGAACTTGAATTCGAGTTTTTAGCCTCGTTCCAGCTATACGTCAGGTTTGTGAAAAGTTACTGCACGCTTCCTGGAGTGTTTTCACACAGTCACTTGCTGGACGTTCAGGGGATGAACATTCGCGCACATCGCCAACATATTAGCTCGCCTTACCCAGGTAAAAATAAAGTGGGCAAAAAATATTCGTCAGGTTTGTGGGAATTGACTGCACGCGTCCTGGAGGATTTGTCACAGTTCACCCACGTACGCTTTGAGCCTAGACCTCTTTGACATACTTAATGCACGCTTCATGCACACTTCATGCACGCTTCATGTACATGCCGATTTTAAGTTTGTGCACATCCCGTTCACAATGCTGGATGCCGTGTCAAACACATGGTATGAATTACCAAATTTCATGAGCAGTCGATAGCGTAGTGGGTATAGCGTGTTAGGCAGATAGGAGGACAGGTAGGTAGGTCATAAGTCCAGGTCCCCCTCCGAAAAAAATAAAATCCTATCGAGAAATCTGTGCAGGATTTTTTTTTCCAGCATAACCTTTCTATGACCTCATAACAACGACAAAATATACGTATGTAATCATTTAGCAACTTATATGCATGTTTAGAAAATCTGAGTACCAAAATCTATCGTAGCGTGGCTGAGATGAGCTACAGTATCCATAAGACCTGAGACTTTTTTTGCAGCCAGAATGAAAGTTACTCTCACAGCAATTACACAGCATAACAAACAGGTTGCCTTATTGTGTACCTGGTGTCTACAAGTGTTATCAGGATTAAAAGAAATCATCACGGCGAATGGGTCGTGAATTTTGAGATCAAATTATTCGGAAAATATTTTCATTGCGTTACTTCAAATTTGAGGCATGCGGGTTATTTCTGTCTATCGAGAGCTCGCATAGACGCAGTTTGACTGCAAACGATTACGCTGAGTTTGTGAGCTTACAGCTTGAGGCAAGACAAAATTTTCAGGAAAAAGTGTAACCTTGCAATGAAGTGGGTGTGACCATAATACTATACGAGGGACAAGTAATCTATAGGATTTCCAACTGCGAGCATGAATTCCCATCTACCGATACAGCCCGCGGAGTTGAAAATCACAGCGATACAGAAAAAGAAAACTATCCCGTTGATCCATCAGACTTTATAACACGTCCGCACTCTCATCGGGGTAGTCTGCGCTAAGCCCGGTGACCTGAGAAAACGCGTTATAGGCAACAAGATTCGCAACTCGCTATTGGGATTGTATGAAGAGGGTTTTAGGAATTCTCCGTACGAAACATGTATTGCCTTGAATCTCGTGAATAAGCATGTATTTCTTATTTACAGCATTGAGGATTTCGTCGATCACATTGTGACCATATTTTGTCCCAACCATTTTGCCTTTAGTATGGCAAAAATCCCGTATCCATCGTTGCACGGACGAATTGCATGAGTCTCTGAATGATTAACATTGTCGGGATCATACCAAGCGTCTTCCTGTGGCTTTCATAAACTGTTGGAATAGGATAAAAGGTAAAGCCTCGGCTTCTATCCGAGCCAGCGGCAAGTTGGTTGCAAAGGGTACACCCCTTTGCAATGTTTTTCTCCCCTTTGCAATGTTTTTTCTCGAAATATCAAAGAATAATGTTTTTTGATGCCGACGTACCGATATTATATATTGGTTCAGCGGTGGCTATGGGTCTGCTGAATACGGGTGAAATGTGTCAACACATTTCGCACGATCGTCTGAAATGTATTTCATCAAGTAATAATTATATCGTAGTGTGGCTGAGATGAGCATACAGTATCCATGAGACCTGAAACTTTTTTGCAGCCAGAATGAAAATTACTAACACAGCAATTGTACAGAATAGCAAGCAGGTTTACTTATTGTGTACATGCATGGTGTCTACAGGTGTTATCATCAAGATTAAAAGAAATCACTATGCGCTGCGATCGGGTCTTGAATTTTAAGATCAAATTATTCGGAAAATACTTTCATTGCGTTATTTGAGATTTGAGGCATGCGGGTTATTTCTGTCGATCGAGAATTTGCATATACACAGTTTGACTGCAAACGACTACGCTGAGTTTGTGAGCTTACAGCTTGCGAAAGATAAAATTTTCAGGAAAAAGTATCACCTTTCAATGTCGTGGATGTAAACATAACACTATGCGAGGGACAAGTAATCTAGAGGATTTTTAACTGCGAGCGTGAATTCCCATCTACCGATGCAGCCCGCAGAGTTGAAAATCACAACCATACAGAAAAAGAAAACTATCCCGTTGATTCATCTGACTTTAAAACACGTCCGCACTCTCATCGGTGTAGTCTGCGTAAAGCCCGGCGACCTGAGAAAACGCATTAGGCAGCAAGTTGCGCAACTCGCTATTGGGATTGTATGGAGGGTTTTAGGAATTTTTCGTACGAAACATGTATTGCTTTGAATCTCGTAAATAAGCATGTATTCCTTATTTACAGCATTGAGGATTTCGTCGATCAGATTGTGACTCTATTTTGTCCCAACCATTTTGCCTTTAGGATGCCAAAAATCCCGTAGACATCGTTGCACGGACGAATTGCATCAGTCTCAGAATGATAAACATTGTCATGATCGTATCAAACGTCTTCCTGTCGCTTTCATGAACTTTCAGAAAAGAATAAATCGTGAAGCCTCGGCTTTTAACTGAACCAGTGGCAAGTTCGTTGCAAAGGGGTGTAGGGTTGTGTTTTTTTTCAAAATATCAAGGAATAATGTTTTTCGATGACGAACGTACCAATATTATATATTCGTACAGTGGTGGGTCTGCTAAATACGTGCGAAATGTGTCATCTCAAATGTATTCCATCAAATACAGACACTATCGTAGCGTAACTGAGACAAGTTACAGTATCCATGAGACCTGAGACTTTTTTTGCAGCCAGAATGAAAATTATTCTCACAGCATAGTTACACAAATAATTACACAGCATAACAAGCAGGTTTCCTTATTATGTACCTGGTGTCTACAGTATGAGGATTAAAAAAAATTACCACTGCGAATGGGTTGTGAATTTTGAGATTAAATTATTCGGAAAAAATTTTCATTGCGTTATTTAAGACTTGAGGCATGCGGGTAATTTCTGTCTATTCAGAATTTGCATATACGCAGATTGACTGCAAACGACTACGCTGAGTTAGTGAGCTTACAGCTTGAGGCAAGATAAAATTTTTCGGGAAAAGCATAACCTTTCAATGTAGTGGGTGTGACCATAACACTATACGGGGGACAAGTAATCTATCGGATTTCCAACTGCGGGCATGAATTTCCATCTACCGATACAGCCCGCGGAGTTAAAAATCACAGCGATACAGAAAAAAAAAAAAAAATCACGTCGATTGATTACACTTTAAAACACGTCTGCACTCTTATCGGTGTGGTCTGCGCAAAGCCTGATGGCGACCTGAAAAAACGCATTAGGCAACAATTTTCGAAACTCGCGATTGGGATATCACCAAGGGTTTCAGGCATTTTTCGCACGAAACAAGTATTCCCTTGAATCTCGTGGGTAGGCATGTACCCTTTATTCAGAGCATTGAGGATTCCGTCGATCAGATTGTATCTATATTTTGTCGGAACCATTTTGCCTTTAAAATATGCGTATTCACGAGATTCAAGGCAATACGTGTTGCGTACGGAGATTTCCTTAAACCCTTCATACCATCCCAATAGAGAGTTACGAAACTTGTTGCCTATAATCCGTTTAATCAGGTCGCCGGGCTTTACGCAGACTACACCGATGAAAGTGCGGACGTGTTTTAAAGTCTAATGGAATGTTTAATAATAATATTAATAATAATAATTTAATAGTTTAATCATTAGAGTTTAATAATAGTTTAATCATAGATAGTTTAATAATAATAATTTATTAATAATAAAGTCAATGGGATAGTATTTTTTTCTGTATCGTTGTGATTTTTAACTCCGCGGGCTGCATCGGTAGATGGGAATTCGTGCTCGCAGTTGGAAATCCGATAGATTAATTGTCCCCCGCATAGTGTTATGTTCACACCCACGACATTAAAAGGTTAAATTTTCCCTAAAAACTTTATCTTACCTCGAGCTGTAAGCTCACACACTCAGCGTTGACGTTTGCAGTCAAACTGCGTATATGCAAATTCTCGATCGACAGAAGTAACCCGCATGCCTCAAGTCTCAAAGAACGCAATGAAAATATATTCCGTATAATTTGACCTCAAAATTCACGACCGATTCGCAGTGGTGATTTCTTTTAATCCTGATAAGACCTGTAGACACCAGGTACACAATAAGGAAACCTGCTTGTTATGCTCTGTAACCGCTGTAAGAGTAATTTTCATTCCGGCTGCAAAAAAGTCTCAGGTCTCATGGATACTGTGCTCATCCCAGCCACGTTACGATACGATCTGTATTTGATAGAATACATTTGAGACGACACATTTCGCACGTATTTAGCAGACCCATAGCCACCACTGTACCCATATATAATAGCACTACGTTCGTCATCGAAAAACATTATTCCTTGGTATTTCGAGAAAAACATTACCCTACACCCTTTAGCAACGAACTTGCCACTGGCTCGGTTAAAGGCCGAGGCTTCACGATTTATCCTATTCCGAAAGTTCAAGAAAGCGACAGGAAGACGTCTGCTATGATCACGACAATGTTAATCATTCAGAGACTCATGCAATTCGTCCGTGCAACGATGGATACGGGATCTTTGACATACTAAAGGCATAATGGTTGGGACAAAATATAGTCACAATGTGATCGACGAAATCCTTAATGCTGTATATAAGGAATACATGCTTATTCACGAGATTCAAGGCAATACATGTTTCGTACGAAGAATTCCTAAAACCCCCTTCATACAATCCCAATAGCGAGTTGCGAACCTGTTGCCTATAACGCGTTTTCTCAGGTCACCGGGCTTAGCGCAGACTACCCCGATGAGAGTGCGGACGTGTTATAAAGTCTAATGGATCAACGGGATAGTTTTTTTTTTCTGTATCGCTGTGATTTTCATCTCCGCGGGCTGTATAGGTGGATGGGAATTCATGCTCGCAGTTGGAAATCCTATAGATTACTTGTCCCCCGTATAGTATTATGGTCACACCCACTACCTTGAAAGCTTACACTTTTTCCTGAAAATTTTATCTTGCCTCAAGCTGTAAGCTCACAAACTCAGCGTAGTCGTTTGCAGTCAAACTGCGTATATGCAAATTCTCGATCGACAGAAGTAACCCGCATGCCTCAAGTCTCAAAGAACGCAATGAAAATATATTCCGTATAATTTGACCTCAAAATTCACGACCGATTCGCAGTGGTGATTTCTTTTCATCCTGATAAGACCTGTAGACACCAGGTACACAATAAGGAAACCTGCTTGTTATGCTCTGTAACCGCTGTAAGAGTAATTTTCATTCCGGCTGCAAAAAAGTCTCAGGTCTCATGGATACTGTGCTCATCCCAGCCACGTTACGATACGATCTGTATTTGATAGAATACATTTGAGACGACACATTTCGCACGTATTTAGCAGACCCATAGCCACCACTGTACCAATATATAATAGCGCTACGTTCGTCATCGAAAAACATTATTCCTTGGTATTTCGAGAAAAACATTACCCTACACCCTTTAGCAACGAACTTGCCACTGGCTCGGTTAAAGGCCGAGGCTTCACGATTTATCCTATTCCGAAAGTTCAAGAAAGCGACAGGAAGACGTTCGCTATGATCACGTCAATGTTAATCATTCAGAGACTCATGCAATTCGTCCGTGCAACGATGGATACGGGATCTTTGACATACTAAAGGCATAATGGTTGGGACAAAATATAGTCACAATGTGATCGACGAAATCCTTAATGCTGTATATAAGGAATACATGCTTATTCACGAGATTCAAGGCAATACATGTTTCGTACGAAGAATTCCTAAAACCCCCTTCATACAATCCCAATAGCGAGTTGCGAACCTGTTGCCTATAACGCGTTTTCTCAGGTCACCGGGCTTAGCGCAGACTACCCCGATGAGAGTGCGGACGTGTTATAAAGTCTAATGGATCAACGGGATAGTTTTTTTTTTTCTGTATCGCTGTGATTTTCATCTCCGCGGGCTGTATCGGTGGATGGGAATTCATGCTCGCAGTTGGAAATCCTATAGATTACTTGTCCCCCGTATAGTATTATGGTCACACCCACTACCTTGAAAGCTTACACTTTTTCCTGAAAATTTTATCTTGCCTCAAGCTGTAAGCTCACAAACTCAGCGTAGTCGTTTGCAGTCAAACTGCGTATATGCAAATTCTCGATCGACAGAAGTAACCCGCATGCCTCAAGTCTCAAAGAACGCAATGAAAATATATTCCGTATAATTTGACCTCAAAATTCACGACCGATTCGCAGTGGTGAGATCTTTTAATCCTGATAAGACCTGTAGACACCAGGTACACAATAAGGAAACCTGCTTGTTATGCTCTGTAACCGCTGTAAGAGTAATTTTCATTCCGGCTGCAAAAAAGTCTCAGGTCTCATGGATACTGTGCTCATCCCAGCCACGTTACGATACGATCTGTATTTGATAGAATACATTTGAGACGACACATTTCGCACGTATTTAGCAGACCCATAGCCACCACTGAACCAATATATAATAGCGCTACGTTCGTCATCGAAAAACATTATTCCTTGGTATTTCGAGAAAAACATTACCCTACACCCTTTAGCAACGAACTTGCCACTGGCTCGGTTAAAGGCCGAGGCTTCACGATTTATCCTATTCCGAAAGTTCAAGAAAGCGACAGGAAGACGTTCGCTATGATCACGTCAATGTTAATCATTCAGAGACTCATGCAATTCGTCCGTGCAACGATGGATACGGGATCTTTGACATACTAAAGGCATAATGGTTGGGACAAAATATAGTCACAATGTGATCGACGAAATCCTTAATGCTGTATATAAGGAATACATGCTTATTCACGAGATTCAAGGCAATACATGTTTCGTACGAAGAATTCCTAAAACCCCCTTCATACAATCCCAATAGCGAGTTGCGAACCTGTTGCCTATAACGCGTTTTCTCAGGTCACCGGGCTTAGCGCAGACTACCCCGATGAGAGTGTGGACGTGTTATAAAGTCTAATGGATCAACGGGATAGTTTTTTTTTTCTGTATCGCTGTGATTTTCATCTCCGCGGGCTGTATCGGTGGATGGGAATTCATGCTCGCAGTTGGAAATCCTATAGATTACTTGTCCCCCGTATAGTATTATGGTCACACCCACTTCCTTGAAAGCTTACACTTTTTCCTGAAAATTTTATCTTGCGTCAAGCTGTAAGCTCACAAACTCAGCGTAGTCGTTTGCAGTCAAACTGCGTATATGCAAATTCTCGATCGACAGAAGTAACCCGCATGCCTCAAGTCTCAAAGAACGCAATGAAAATATATTCCGTATAATTTGACCTCAAAATTCACGACCGATTCGCAGTGGTGATTTCTTTTAATCCTGATAAGACCTGTAGACACCAGGTACACAATAAGGAAACCTGCTTGTTATGCTCTGTAACCGCTGTAAGAGTAATTTTCATTCCGGCTGCAAAAAAAGTCTCAGGTCTCATGGATACTGTAGCTCATCCCAGCCACGTTACGATACGATCTGTATTTGATAGAATACATTTGAGACGACACATTTCGCACGTATTTAGCAGACCCATAGCCACCACTGTACCGATATATAATAGCGCTACGTTCGTCATCGAAAAACATTATTCCTTGGTATTTCGAGAAAAACATTACCCTACACCCTTTAGCAACGAACTTGCCACTGGCTCGGTTAAAGGCCGAGGCTTCACGATTTATCCTATTCCGAAAGTTCAAGAAAGCGACAGGAAGACGTTCGCTATGATCACGTCAATGTTAATCATTCAGAGACTCATGCAATTCGTCCGTGCAACGATGGATACGGGATCTTTGACATACTAAAGGCATAATGGTTGGGACAAAATATAGTCACAATGTGATCGACGAAATCCTTAATGCTGTATATAAGGAATACATGCTTATTCACGAGATTCAAGGCAATACATGTTTCGTACGAAGAATTCCTAAAACCCCCTTCATACAATCCCAATAGCGAGTTGCGAACCTGTTACCTATAACGCGTTTTCTCAGGTCACCGGGCTTAGCGCAGACTACCCCGATGAGAGTGCGGACGTGTTATAAAGTCTAATGGATCAACGGGATAGTTTTTTTTTTTCTGTATCGCTGTGATTTTCATCTCCGCGGGCTGTATCGGTGGATGGGAATTCATGCTCGCAGTTGGAAATCCTATAGATTACTTGTCCCCCGTATAGTATTATGGTCACACCCACTACCTTGAAAGCTTACACTTTTTCCTGAAAATTTTATCTTGTCTCAAGCTGTAAGCTCACAAACTCAGCGTAGTCGTTTGCAGTCAAACTGCGTATATGCAAATTCTCGATCGACAGAAGTAACCCGCATGCCTCAAGTCTCAAAGAACGCAATGAAAATATATTCCGTATAATTTGACCTCAAAATTCACGACCGATTCGCAGTGGTGATTTCTTTTAATCCTGATAAGACCTGTAGACACCGGGTACACAATAAGGAAACCTGCTTGTTACGCTCTGTAACCGCTGTAAGAGTAATTTTCATTCCGGCTGCAAAAAAAGTCTCAGGTCTCATGGATACTGTAGCTCATCCCAGCCACGTTACGATACGATCTGTATTTGATAGAATACATTTGAGACGACACATTTCGCACGTATTTAGCAGACCCATAGCCACCACTGTACCGATATATAATAGCGCTACGTTCGTCATCGAAAAACATTATTCCTTGGTATTTCGAGAAAAACATTACCCTACACCCTTTAGCAACGAACTTGCCACTGGCTCGGTTAAAGGCCGAGGCTTCACGATTTATCCTATTCCGAAAGTTCAAGAAAGCGACAGGAAGACGTTCGCTATGATCACGTCAATGTTAATCATTCAGAGACTCATGCAATTCGTCCGTGCAACGATGGATACGGGATCTTTGACATACTAAAGGCATAATGGTTGGGACAAAATATAGTCACAATGTGATCGACGAAATCCTTAATGCTGTATATAAGGAATACATGCTTATTCACGAGATTCAAGGCAATACATGTTTCGTACGAAGAATTCCTAAAACCCCCTTCATACAATCCCAATAGCGAGTTGCGAACCTGTTGCCTATAACGCGTTTTCTCAGGTCACCGGGCTTAGCGCAGACTACCCCGATGAGAGTGCGGACGTGTTATAAAGTCTGATGGATCAACGGGATAGTTTTTTTTTTTCTGTATCGCTGTGATTTCCATCTCCGCGGGCTGTATCGGTGGATGGGAATTCATGCTCGCAGTTGGAAATCCTATAGATTACTTGTCCCCCGTATAGTATTATGGTCACACCCACTACCTTGAAAGCTTACACTTTTTCCTGAAAATTTTATCTTGCCTCAAGCTGTAAGCTCACAAACTCAGCGTAGTCGTTTGCAGTCAAACTGCGTATATGCAAATTCTCGATCGACAGAAGTAACCCGCATGCCTCAAGTCTCAAAGAACGCAATGAAAATATATTGCGTATAATTTGACCTCAAAATTCACGACCGATTCGCAGTGGTGATTTCTTTTAATCCTGATAAGACCTGTAGACACCAGGTACACAATAAGGAAACCTGCTTGTTATGCTCTGTAACCGCTGTAAGAGTAATTTTCATTCCGGCTGCAAAAAAGTCTCAGGTCTCATGGATACTGTGCTCATCCCAGCCACGTTACGATACGATCTGTATTTGATAGAATACATTTGAGACGACACATTTCGCACGTATTTAGCAGACCCATAGCCACCACTGTACCAATATATAATAGCGCTACGTTCGTCATCGAAAAACATTATTCCTTGGTATTTCGAGAAAAACATTACCCTACACCCTTTAGCAACGAACTTGCCACTGGCTCGGTTAAAGGCCGAGGCTTCACGATTTATCCTATTCCGAAAGTTCAAGAAAGCGACAGGAAGACGTCTGCTATGATCACGACAATGTTAATCATTCAGAGACTCATGCAATTCGTCCGTGCAACGATGGATACGGGATCTTTGACATACTAAAGGCATAATGGTTGGGACAAAATATAGTCACAATGTGATCGACGAAATCCTTAATGCTGTATATAAGGAATACATGCTTATTCACGAGATTCAAGGCAATACATGTTTCGTACGAAATATTCCTAAAACCCCCTTCATACAATCCCAATAGCGAGTTGCGAACCTGTTGCCTATAACGCGTTTTCTCAGGTCACCGGGCTTAGCGCAGACTACCCCGATGAGAGTGTGGACGTGTTATAAAGTCTAATGGATCAACGGGATAGTTTTTTTTTTCTGTATCGCTGTGATTTTCATCTCCGCGGGCTGTATCGGTGGATGGGAATTCATGCTCGCAGTTGGAAATCCTATAGATTACTTGTCCCCCGTATAGTATTATGGTCACACCCACTTCCTTGAAAGCTTACACTTTTTCCTGAAAATTTTATCTTGCGTCAAGCTGTAAGCTCACAAACTCAGCGTAGTCGTTTGCAGTCAAACTGCGTATATGCAAATTCTCGATCGACAGAAGTAACCCGCATGCCTCAAGTCTCAAAGAACGCAATGAAAATATATTCCGTATAATTTGACCTCAAAATTCACGACCGATTCGCAGTGGTGATTTCTTTTAATCCTGATAAGACCTGTAGACACCAGGTACACGATAAGGAAACCTGCTTGTTATGCTCTGTAACCGCTGTAAGAGTAATTTTCATTCCGGCTGCAAAAAAAGTCTCAGGTCTCATGGATACTGTAGCTCATCCCAGCCACGTTACGATACGATCTGTATTTGATAGAATACATTTGAGACGACACATTTCGCACGTATTTAGCAGACCCATAGCCACCACTGTACCGATATATAATAGCGCTACGTTCGTCATCGAAAAACATTATTCCTTGGTATTTCGAGAAAAACATTACCCTACACCCTTTAGCAACGAACTTGCCACTGGCTCGGTTAAAGGCCGAGGCTTCACGATTTATCCTATTCCGAAAGTTCAAGAAAGCGACAGGAAGACGTTCGCTATGATCACGTCAATGTTAATCATTCAGAGACTCATGCAATTCGTCCGTGCAACGATGGATACGGGATCTTTGACATACTAAAGGCATAATGGTTGGGACAAAATATAGTCACAATGTGATCGACGAAATCCTTAATGCTGTATATAAGGAATACATGCTTATTCACGAGATTCAAGGCAATACATGTTTCGTACGAAGAATTCCTAAAACCCCCTTCATACAATCCCAATAGCGAGTTGCGAACCTGTTGCCTATAACGCGTTTTCTCAGGTCACCGGGCTTAGCGCAGACTACCCCGATGAGAGTGCGGACGTGTTATAAAGTCTAATGGATCAACGGGATAGTTTTTTTTTTTCTGTATCGCTGTGATTTCCATCTCCGCGGGCTGTATCGGTGGATGGGAATTCATGCTCGCAGTTGGAAATCCTATAGATTACTTGTCCCCCGTATAGTATTATGGTCACACCCACTACCTTGAAAGCTTACACTTTTTCCTGAAAATTTTATCTTGCCTCAAGCTGTAAGCTCACAAACTCAGCGTAGTCGTTTGCAGTCAAACTGCGTATATGCAAATTCTCGATCGACAGAAGTAACCCGCATGCCTCAAGTCTCAAAGAACGCAATGAAAATATATTCCGTATAATTTGACCTCAAAATTCACGACCGATTCGCAGTGGTGATTTCTTTTAATCCTGATAAGACCTGTAGACACCGGGTACACAATAAGGAAACCTGCTTGTTATGCTCTGTAACCGCTGTAAGAGTAATTTTCATTCCGGCTGCAAAAAAGTCTCAGGTCTCATGGATACTGTAGCTCATCCCAGCCACGTTACGATACGATCTGTATTTGATAGAATACATTTGAGACGACACATTTCGCACGTATTTAGCAGACCCATAGCCACCACTGTACCGATATATAATAGCGCTACGTTCGTCATCGAAAAACATTATTCCTTGGTATTTCGAGAAAAACATTACCCTACACCCTTTAGCAACGAACTTGCCACTGGCTCGGTTAAAGGCCGAGGCTTCACGATTTATCCTATTCCGAAAGTTCAAGAAAGCGACAGGAAGACGTCTGCTATGATCACGACAATGTTAATCATTCAGAGACTCATGCAATTCGTCCGTGCAACGATGGATACGGGATCTTTGACATACTAAAGGCATAATGGTTGGGACAAAATATAGTCACAATGTGATCGACGAAATCCTTAATGCTGTATATAAGGAATACATGCTTATTCACGAGATTCAAGGCAATACATGTTTCGTACGAAATATTCCTAAAACCCCCTTCATACAATCCCAATAGCGAGTTGCGAACCTGTTGCCTATAACGCGTTTTCTCAGGTCACCGGGCTTAGCGCAGACTACCCCGATGAGAGTGTGGACGTGTTATAAAGTCTAATGGATCAACGGGATAGTTTTTTTTTTCTGTATCGCTGTGATTTTCATCTCCGCGGGCTGTATCGGTGGATGGGAATTCATGCTCGCAGTTGGAAATCCTATAGATTACTTGTCCCCCGTATAGTATTATGGTCACACCCACTTCCTTGAAAGCTTACACTTTTTCCTGAAAATTTTATCTTGCGTCAAGCTGTAAGCTCACAAACTCAGCGTAGTCGTTTGCAGTCAAACTGCGTATATGCAAATTCTCGATCGACAGAAGTAACCCGCATGCCTCAAGTCTCAAAGAACGCAATGAAAATATATTCCGTATAATTTGACCTCAAAATTCACGACCGATTCGCAGTGGTGATTTCTTTTAATCCTGATAAGACCTGTAGACACCAGGTACACAATAAGGAAACCTGCTTGTTATGCTCTGTAACCGCTGTAAGAGTAATTTTCATTCCGGCTGCAAAAAAAGTCTCAGGTCTCATGGATACTGTAGCTCATCCCAGCCACGTTACGATACGATCTGTATTTGATAGAATACATTTGAGACGACACATTTCGCACGTATTTAGCAGACCCATAGCCACCACTGTACCGATATATAATAGCGCTACGTTCGTCATCGAAAAACATTATTCCTTGGTATTTCGAGAAAAACATTACCCTACACCCTTTAGCAACGAACTTGCCACTGGCTCGGTTAAAGGCCGAGGCTTCACGATTTATCCTATTCCGAAAGTTCAAGAAAGCGACAGGAAGACGTTCGCTATGATCACGTCAATGTTAATCATTCAGAGACTCATGCAATTCGTCCGTGCAACGATGGATACGGGATCTTTGACATACTAAAGGCATAATGGTTGGGACAAAATATAGTCACAATGTGATCGACGAAATCCTTAATGCTGTATATAAGGAATACATGCTTATTCACGAGATTCAAGGCAATACATGTTTCGTACGAAATATTCCTAAAACCCCCTTCATACAATCCCAATAGCGAGTTGCGAACCTGTTGCCTATAACGCGTTTTCTCAGGTCACCGGGCTTAGCGCAGACTACCCCGATGAGAGTGTGGACGTGTTATAAAGTCTAATGGATCAACGGGATAGTTTTTTTTTTCTGTATCGCTGTGATTTTCATCTCCGCGGGCTGTATCGGTGGATGGGAATTCATGCTCGCAGTTGGAAATCCTATAGATTACTTGTCCCCCGTATAGTATTATGGTCACACCCACTTCCTTGAAAGCTTACACTTTTTCCTGAAAATTTTATCTTGCGTCAAGCTGTAAGCTCACAAACTCAGCGTAGTCGTTTGCAGTCAAACTGCGTATATGCAAATTCTCGATCGACAGAAGTAACCCGCATGCCTCAAGTCTCAAAGAACGCAATGAAAATATATTCCGTATAATTTGACCTCAAAATTCACGACCGATTCGCAGTGGTGATTTCTTTTAATCCTGATAAGACCTGTAGACACCAGGTACACGATAAGGAAACCTGCTTGTTATGCTCTGTAACCGCTGTAAGAGTAATTTTCATTCCGGCTGCAAAAAAAGTCTCAGGTCTCATGGATACTGTAGCTCATCCCAGCCACGTTACGATACGATCTGTATTTGATAGAATACATTTGAGACGACACATTTCGCACGTATTTAGCAGACCCATAGCCACCACTGTACCGATATATAATAGCGCTACGTTCGTCATCGAAAAACATTATTCCTTGGTATTTCGAGAAAAACATTACCCTACACCCTTTAGCAACGAACTTGCCACTGGCTCGGTTAAAGGCCGAGGCTTCACGATTTATCCTATTCCGAAAGTTCAAGAAAGCGACAGGAAGACGTTCGCTATGATCACGTCAATGTTAATCATTCAGAGACTCATGCAATTCGTCCGTGCAACGATGGATACGGGATCTTTGACATACTAAAGGCATAATGGTTGGGACAAAATATAGTCACAATGTGATCGACGAAATCCTTAATGCTGTATATAAGGAATACATGCTTATTCACGAGATTCAAGGCAATACATGTTTCGTACGAAGAATTCCTAAAACCCCCTTCATACAATCCCAATAGCGAGTTGCGAACCTGTTACCTATAACGCGTTTTCTCAGGTCACCGGGCTTAGCGCAGACTACCCCGATGAGAGTGCGGACGTGTTATAAAGTCTAATGGATCAACGGGATAGTTTTTTTTTTTCTGTATCGCTGTGATTTTCATCTCCGCGGGCTGTATCGGTGGATGGGAATTCATGCTCGCAGTTGGAAATCCTATAGATTACTTGTCCCCCGTATAGTATTATGGTCACACCCACTACCTTGAAAGCTTACACTTTTTCCTGAAAATTTTATCTTGTCTCAAGCTGTAAGCTCACAAACTCAGCGTAGTCGTTTGCAGTCAAACTGCGTATATGCAAATTCTCGATCGACAGAAGTAACCCGCATGCCTCAAGTCTCAAAGAACGCAATGAAAATATATTCCGTATAATTTGACCTCAAAATTCACGACCGATTCGCAGTGGTGATTTCTTTTAATCCTGATAAGACCTGTAGACACCGGGTACACAATAAGGAAACCTGCTTGTTACGCTCTGTAACCGCTGTAAGAGTAATTTTCATTCCGGCTGCAAAAAAAGTCTCAGGTCTCATGGATACTGTAGCTCATCCCAGCCACGTTACGATACGATCTGTATTTGATAGAATACATTTGAGACGACACATTTCGCACGTATTTAGCAGACCCATAGCCACCACTGTACCGATATATAATAGCGCTACGTTCGTCATCGAAAAACATTATTCCTTGGTATTTCGAGAAAAACATTACCCTACACCCTTTAGCAACGAACTTGCCACTGGCTCGGTTAAAGGCCGAGGCTTCACGATTTATCCTATTCCGAAAGTTCAAGAAAGCGACAGGAAGACGTTCGCTATGATCACGTCAATGTTAATCATTCAGAGACTCATGCAATTCGTCCGTGCAACGATGGATACGGGATCTTTGACATACTAAAGGCATAATGGTTGGGACAAAATATAGTCACAATGTGATCGACGAAATCCTTAATGCTGTATATAAGGAATACATGCTTATTCACGAGATTCAAGGCAATACATGTTTCGTACGAAGAATTCCTAAAACCCCCTTCATACAATCCCAATAGCGAGTTGCGAACCTGTTGCCTATAACGCGTTTTCTCAGGTCACCGGGCTTAGCGCAGACTACCCCGATGAGAGTGCGGACGTGTTATAAAGTCTAATGGATCAACGGGATAGTTTTTTTTTTTCTGTATCGCTGTGATTTCCATCTCCGCGGGCTGTATCGGTGGATGGGAATTCATGCTCGCAGTTGGAAATCCTATAGATTACTTGTCCCCCGTATAGTATTATGGTCACACCCACTACCTTGAAAGCTTACACTTTTTCCTGAAAATTTTATCTTGCCTCAAGCTGTAAGCTCACAAACTCAGCGTAGTCGTTTGCAGTCAAACTGCGTATATGCAAATTCTCGATCGACAGAAGTAACCCGCATGCCTCAAGTCTCAAAGAACGCAATGAAAATATATTCCGTATAATTTGACCTCAAAATTCACGACCGATTCGCAGTGGTGATTTCTTTTAATCCTGATAAGACCTGTAGACACCGGGTACACAATAAGGAAACCTGCTTGTTATGCTCTGTAACCGCTGTAAGAGTAATTTTCATTCCGGCTGCAAAAAAGTCTCAGGTCTCATGGATACTGTAGCTCATCCCAGCCACGTTACGATACGATCTGTATTTGATAGAATACATTTGAGACGACACATTTCGCACGTATTTAGCAGACCCATAGCCACCACTGTACCGATATATAATAGCGCTACGTTCGTCATCGAAAAACATTATTCCTTGGTATTTCGAGAAAAACATTACCCTACACCCTTTAGCAACGAACTTGCCACTGGCTCGGTTAAAGGCCGAGGCTTCACGATTTATCCTATTCCGAAAGTTCAAGAAAGCGACAGGAAGACGTTCGCTATGATCACGTCAATGTTAATCATTCTGAGACTCATGCAATTCGTCCGTGCAACGATGGATACGGGATCTTTGACATACTAAAGGCATAATGGTTGGGACAAAATATAGTCACAATGTGATCGACGAAATCCTTAATGCTGTATATAAGGAATACATGCTTATTCACGAGATTCAAGGCAATACATGTTTTGTACGAAGAATTCCTAAAACCCCCTTCATACAATCCCAATAGCGAGTTGCGAACCTGTTTTGCCTATAACGCGTTTTCTCAGGTCACCGGGCTTAGCGCAGACTACCCCGATGAGTGTGCGGACGTGTTATAAAGTCTAATGGATCAACGGGATAGTTTTTTTTTTCTGTATCGCTGTGATTTTCATCTCCGCGGGCTGTATCGGTGGATGGGAATTCATGCTCGCAGTTGGAAATCCTATAGATTACTTGTCCCCCGTATAGTATTATGGTCACACCCACTACCTTGAAAGCTTACACTTTTTCCTGAAAATTTTATCTTGCCTCAAGCTGTAAGCTCACAAACTCAGCGTAGTCGTTTGCAGTCAAACTGCGTATATGCAAATTCTCGATCGACAGAAGTAACCCGCATGCCTCAAGTCTCAAAGAACGCAATAAAAATATATTCCGTATAATTTGACCTCAAAATTCACGACCGATTCGCAGTGGTGATTTCTTTTAATCCTGATAAGACCTGTAGACACCAGGTACACAATAAGGAAACCTGCTTGTTACGCTCTGTAACCGCTGTAAGAGTAATTTTCATTCCGGCTGCAAAAAAAGTCTCAGGTCTCATGGATACTGTAGCTCATCCCAGCCACGTTACGATACGATCTGTATTTGATAGAATACATTTGAGACGACACATTTCGCACGTATTTAGCAGACCCATAGCCACCACTGTACCGATATATAATAGCGCTACGTTCGTCATCGAAAAACATTATTCCTTGGTATTTCGAGAAAAACATTACCCTACACCCTTTAGCAACGAACTTGCCACTGGCTCGGTTAAAGGCCGAGGCTTCACGATTTATCCTATTCCGAAAGTTCAAGAAAGCGACAGGAAGACGTTCGCTATGATCACGTCAATGTTAATCATTCAGAGACTCATGCAATTCGTCCGTGCAACGATGGATACGGGATCTTTGACATACTAAAGGCATAATGGTTGGGACAAAATATAGTCACAATGTGATCGACGAAATCCTTAATGCTGTATATAAGGAATACATGCTTATTCACGAGATTCAAGGCAATACATGTTTCGTACGAAGAATTCCTAAAACCCCCTTCATACAATCCCAATAGCGAGTTGCGAACCTGTTGCCTATAACGCGTTTTCTCAGGTCACCGGGCTTAGCGCAGACTACCCCGATGAGAGTGCGGACGTGTTATAAAGTCTAATGGATCAACGGGATAGTTTTTTTTTTTCTGTATCGCTGTGATTTCCATCTCCGCGGGCTGTATCGGTGGATGGGAATTCATGCTCGCAGTTGGAAATCCTATAGATTACTTGTCCCCCGTATAGTATTATGGTCACACCCACTACCTTGAAAGCTTACACTTTTTCCTGAAAATTTTATCTTGCCTCAAGCTGTAAGCTCACAAACTCAGCGTAGTCGTTTGCAGTCAAACTGCGTATATGCAAATTCTCGATCGACAGAAGTAACCCGCATGCCTCAAGTCTCAAAGAACGCAATGAAAATATATTGCGTATAATTTGACCTCAAAATTCACGACCGATTCGCAGTGGTGATTTCTTTTAATCCTGATAAGACCTGTAGACACCAGGTACACAATAAGGAAACCTGCTTGTTATGCTCTGTAACCGCTGTAAGAGTAATTTTCATTCCGGCTGCAAAAAAGTCTCAGGTCTCATGGATACTGTGCTCATCCCAGCCACGTTACGATACGATCTGTATTTGATAGAATACATTTGAGACGACACATTTCGCACGTATTTAGCAGACCCATAGCCACCACTGTACCGATATATAATAGCGCTACGTTCGTCATCGAAAAACATTATTCCTTGGTATTTCGAGAAAAACATTACCCTACACCCTTTAGCAACGAACTTGCCACTGGCTCGGTTAAAGGCCGAGGCTTCACGATTTATCCTATTCCGAAAGTTCAAGAAAGCGACAGGAAGACGTTCGCTATGATCACGTCAATGTTAATCATTCAGAGACTCATGCAATTCGTCCGTGCAACGATGGATACGGGATCTTTGACATACTAAAGGCATAATGGTTGGGACAAAATATAGTCACAATGTGATCGACGAAATCCTTAATGCTGTATATAAGGAATACATGCTTATTCACGAGATTCAAGGCAATACATGTTTCGTACGAAGAATTCCTAAAACCCCCTTCATACAATCCCAATAGCGAGTTGCGAACCTGTTGCCTATAACGCGTTTTCTCAGGTCACCGGGCTTAGCGCAGACTACCCCGATGAGAGTGCGGACGTGTTATAAAGTCTAATGGATCAACGGGATAGTTTTTTTTTTTCTGTATCGCTGTGATTTCCATCTCCGCGGGCTGTATCGGTGGATGGGAATTCATGCTCGCAGTTGGAAATCCTATAGATTACTTGTCCCCCGTATAGTATTATGGTCACACCCACTACCTTGAAAGCTTACACTTTTTCCTGAAAATTTTATCTTGCCTCAAGCTGTAAGCTCACAAACTCAGCGTAGTCGTTTGCAGTCAAACTGCGTATATGCAAATTCTCGATCGACAGAAGTAACCCGCATGCCTCAAGTCTCAAAGAACGCAATGAAAATATATTCCGTATAATTTGACCTCAAAATTCACGACCGATTCGCAGTGGTGATTTCTTTCAATCCTGATAAGACCTGTAGACACCAGGTACACAATAAGGAAACCTGCTTGTTATGCTCTGTAACCGCTGTAAGAGTAATTTTCATTCCGGCTGCAAAAAAAGTCTCAGGTCTCATGGATACTGTAGCTCATCCCAGCCACGTTACGATACGATCTGTATTTGATAGAATACATTTGAGACGACACATTTCGCACGTATTTAGCAGACCCATAGCCACCACTGTACCGATATATAATAGCGCTACGTTCGTCATCGAAAAACATTATTCCTTGGTATTTCGAGAAAAACATTACCCTACACCCTTTAGCAACGAACTTGCCACTGGCTCGGTTAAAGGCCGAGGCTTCACGATTTATCCTATTCCGAAAGTTCAAGAAAGCGACAGGAAGACGTTCGCTATGATCACGTCAATGTTAATCATTCAGAGACTCATGCAATTCGTCCGTGCAACGATGGATACGGGATCTTTGACATACTAAAGGCATAATGGTTGGGACAAAATATAGTCACAATGTGATCGACGAAATCCTTAATGCTGTATATAAGGAATACATGCTTATTCACGAGATTCAAGGCAATACATGTTTCGTACGAAATATTCCTAAAACCCCCTTCATACAATCCCAATAGCGAGTTGCGAACCTGTTGCCTATAACGCGTTTTCTCAGGTCACCGGGCTTAGCGCAGACTACCCCGATGAGAGTGTGGACGTGTTATAAAGTCTAATGGATCAACGGGATAGTTTTTTTTTTCTGTATCGCTGTGATTTTCATCTCCGCGGGCTGTATCGGTGGATGGGAATTCATGCTCGCAGTTGGAAATCCTATAGATTACTTGTCCCCCGTATAGTATTATGGTCACACCCACTTCCTTGAAAGCTTACACTTTTTCCTGAAAATTTTATCTTGCGTCAAGCTGTAAGCTCACAAACTCAGCGTAGTCGTTTGCAGTCAAACTGCGTATATGCAAATTCTCGATCGACAGAAGTAACCCGCATGCCTCAAGTCTCAAAGAACGCAATGAAAATATATTCCGTATAATTTGACCTCAAAATTCACGACCGATTCGCAGTGGTGATTTCTTTTAATCCTGATAAGACCTGTAGACACCAGGTACACGATAAGGAAACCTGCTTGTTATGCTCTGTAACCGCTGTAAGAGTAATTTTCATTCCGGCTGCAAAAAAAGTCTCAGGTCTCATGGATACTGTAGCTCATCCCAGCCACGTTACGATACGATCTGTATTTGATAGAATACATTTGAGACGACACATTTCGCACGTATTTAGCAGACCCATAGCCACCACTGTACCGATATATAATAGCGCTACGTTCGTCATCGAAAAACATTATTCCTTGGTATTTCGAGAAAAACATTACCCTACACCCTTTAGCAACGAACTTGCCACTGGCTCGGTTAAAGGCCGAGGCTTCACGATTTATCCTATTCCGAAAGTTCAAGAAAGCGACAGGAAGACGTTCGCTATGATCACGTCAATGTTAATCATTCAGAGACTCATGCAATTCGTCCGTGCAACGATGGATACGGGATCTTTGACATACTAAAGGCATAATGGTTGGGACAAAATATAGTCACAATGTGATCGACGAAATCCTTAATGCTGTATATAAGGAATACATGCTTATTCACGAGATTCAAGGCAATACATGTTTTGTACGAAGAATTCCTAAAACCCCCTTCATACAATCCCAATAGCGAGTTGCGAACCTGTTTTGCCTATAACGCGTTTTCTCAGGTCACCGGGCTTAGCGCAGACTACCCCGATGAGTGTGCGGACGTGTTATAAAGTCTAATGGATCAACGGGATAGTTTTTTTTTTCTGTATCGCTGTGATTTTCATCTCCGCGGGCTGTATCGGTGGATGGGAATTCATGCTCGCAGTTGGAAATCCTATAGATTACTTGTCCCCCGTATAGTATTATGGTCACACCCACTACCTTGAAAGCTTACACTTTTTCCTGAAAATTTTATCTTGCCTCAAGCTGTAAGCTCACAAACTCAGCGTAGTCGTTTGCAGTCAAACTGCGTATATGCAAATTCTCGATCGACAGAAGTAACCCGCATGCCTCAAGTCTCAAAGAACGCAATAAAAATATATTCCGTATAATTTGACCTCAAAATTCACGACCGATTCGCAGTGGTGATTTCTTTTAATCCTGATAAGACCTGTAGACACCAGGTACACAATAAGGAAACCTGCTTGTTACGCTCTGTAACCGCTGTAAGAGTAATTTTCATTCCGGCTGCAAAAAAAGTCTCAGGTCTCATGGATACTGTAGCTCATCCCAGCCCTGTTGAAAAACTCCTTTAGGATCCCATAGCCAACGATAGGAACCCTATCGGAGTCTATCGCGTCTATTGGCACATTGAAATTCGGACTTTGGTAATTAATATGGATTCATCGGGATTTACGTGTACGCAATTCTTATCTGGATAAACTTATATAAAATGTATCAGATTGTATTGGTTTTATGAACAAGATGGAATATATGAGGAATTCCGAGTGTGCGATCTATGGTATCCAAACGGCGTTTTATACACTAATGGATAACTGTGTATATTTATTAGCAGCTACCAATACGATTTGAATATTTTTCTATGTGCATTTTTATACGTCGTAAATTCATAAGTTTCTAATGGAGTTAACATTTTGGAAGTGAATACGCATCAATATGGAAAGTCCAATTTTTCTTTTCTACCGGGTCTTGGCTGCAAAAACAGATACACAAGAAATCGTACTTATGAGGAATTACTTATATGTCATGACCCATTCTTTTACGGGATTGAATCTGGCAATCCAAGGACAAAAACACACTATTTTCCGATAGACATCTACGTTTTTCATTTGAATCAATTAGAGATTCCAGATACGTTACTGCATCTGAAGCAGTTTGTATTTGCTGGTTGACATTCAATATGGATATACAGATGCAGCTTTTTATTGGTAAATGTAGGTTTAATCTCTATCTTTTTTTATCAGATTTCTCAACCGATCGAGGCTCAGGGGAGAATTTTGTCGATTGGTTTTTATATGGATTATCCGATTAAAAGCTGACATTTGATACTATGGGAATTTTTCCGTACATGCAATTTACAATCTACCTGCGCGTATCGGTATTTATTCATATTACGAAACATTGATTTTTTGAGTACTCAAGTTTGGGCTCTTATAGGGAAATACGGGTCAAACTTTTGTCTGTTCGAATCGGAGTTTCCGAACCTATTCAGACCCAAGCGGTGATATTTTAACTGCAATTGCAGACAGCCTTCATTCGTTCAATATTTTTATCGGAATGAACTTGCACTTACGAATTAGGATTTTATTTGAACGTATCGGCAGAATTTGTTTTTAGAGATCCTAATGGAAGATGTCTGTTACAATTGGAAATTGCCAGCAATCGGTTTCTGAATGGATTTTCAGATCAAAAACTTACCTACCTTTGGTTTTACGAGAATGTATCTGTATCCACCGATGACTTATTATCTGCACCTATCAGTATTTATCCGTATTGTAAAATATATATCATTCGCATTAGGTAGTGGTTTTTATCGGCAAATACGGGTCAAACATATATATGCTTCAATTCTCTTTTCCCGATGCGACCACTTCATGGTGAAAGCAATGAGCGCCTTTTTTTGTATTGGAATATATGTGCATCTGCAAATCACTCTTCCTTTGCTCCTATCGGTATTTATAGTTTTTGTAAAATATGTACCATTCGGGCGACGTAGTGGTTTTTATCGGCAAATACGGGTGAAAAATGTACATGTTTCAATTGGATTTACCCGATACAACCACTTCAGGATGAGCGTAATTTCAAATGGTTTCTATGTGGATTCTCGAATGCAATAAGGACGTTTGTTCTATTGGAATATATGCGCATCTGCAATTCACTCTTCAATTGCACCTATCGGTATTTATCCGTATTGTAAAATATGTACCATTCGGGCGAGGTATAGTGGTTTTTATCGGCAAATACGGGTGAAACATGTACTTGTTTCAATTGGATTTACCCGATGCAACCACTTCAGGATGAGCGTAATTTCAAGTGGTTTCTATGTGGATTCTCGAATGCAATAAGGACCTTTTGATCTATTGGAATATATGCGCATCTGCAAATCACTTTTTATCTGCACCTATCGGTATTTATCCGTATTGTATCTGTGTTTTCTGGCATGAATCCGAACTGTAAAGGATTTATCTCTGCAGTGTAGAGCTTGAGTATCCATAGGGAAATACAGGTTACAAACCTATATTCGTTTAAACCGGAGGTTCCCAACCTATCCACGCTCAGGCGAGAATACTTTTTGAGTCGGTCTGTATGTGGATTATCCAATTAAAAATTTATTTCATTCATAACTCATACCAATACGTACAGATACGATCCTATCTGTACCAATTAGTTTTTACTGATAGACACCGATCGGTGCTGATAGATACCAACAGATACGAATAAGGTCCTATCTCTACCAATAGGTACGGATAATATCTACGATAAGTACAGATAGAATATATGCGAGGTATTTCTGGCCAACTCAAACGATCAACCTGTCATTTTGATCCATTCCGGTATCGTCTGTAATCTTTCATGCATTCATACCGTCTCTGAAAAGCCTTCTATTTTTTTAACATTTCTTTAGAAACTGCTATCTAAGCAGGTTTATTTTTAATAAAAAATATAGCCTCAAATAACAAC
This sequence comes from Rhorus exstirpatorius, assembly GCA_963564615.1. Classification (NCBI taxonomy): domain Eukaryota; kingdom Metazoa; phylum Arthropoda; class Insecta; order Hymenoptera; family Ichneumonidae; genus Rhorus; species Rhorus exstirpatorius. The sequence goes on from CAUXCA010000053.1 coordinate 49,218, forward strand.
TCCCGAAAATTTAAAAGAATGATCCAATAACAAAATTAGGTAAAAAGAAATGAATTTAAAAAATAATTAAATAATAAAGGCCGTTAAAATAAAAGTTTATTTAATGAAAGATCGTACAAATTCTTTATCTGTAACTATGGGTACATACCAATACGTACAGATAGGATTCTATCTGTACCAATTGGTTTTTACTGATAGACACGGATTGGTGCAGATAGATACCAACAGATACTAATAAGATTCTATCTGTACCAATAGGTATCTATCGATAGGTACGGATAGATAATATATGCGAGATATTTCTGGCCAACGCAAACGATCAACCTGTCATTTTGATCCATTCCGGTATCGTCTGTAATCTTTCATGCATTCATACCGTCTCTGAAAAGTCTTCTATTTTTTTAACATTTCTTTAGAAACTGCTATCTAAGCAGGTTTTTTTAACAAAAAATGTAGCCTCAAATTACAACTCCCCGAAAATTTAAAAGAATGATCCAATAATAAAATTGGATAAAAATAAATGAATTTAAAAAATAATTAAATAATAAAGGCTGTAAAAATAAAAGTTTATTTAATAAAAGATCGTTCAAATTCATGATCTGTAACTATGGGTACATACCAATACGTTCAGATTGGATTCTATCTGTACCAATTGGTTTTTACTGATAGACACGGATTGGTGCAGATAGATACCAATAGATACGAATAAGATTCTATCTGTACCAATTCGTTTTCTCTATCTATAACCAATTATATACAATTAGTATATATATCTATAACCAATTAGCCGGTCAAGTGGAGGATGAGATAAAACTCACCAAATTATGAATAATTTGTTAATAATTTGTTAATAACAAATCATTAAAAAATTGGTCTAAAAACACAACAGTTTTAAAATAATTGTACATCATACGGTTACAATCTTTTTGTACCAAAAACGATTCTTTTCTATGAGATATGAATTTCACCATTTTCTTAGCGTAGTTCGAAGCTTTTTTTTGATGTGTAAACATCTTAGCGCTCGGTCTACGGTAGGGGCTAGCTGGGACTTCGAGCGTCAGATGTAAAACTTCGACCGTCAGCGTAAGATCCGTGTCTATGTGAGCGCGTGAATGTGTGTGTGAGAGCGCCACACGGTGGGGGCTAACCAACACTTCTATGTATAGGACATCGGCGCCGCGCAGGCGTAAGCAGCGTACAGCGCGCACCGTGGTCCGTGTGAGAGCCCGTGAATGTGTGTGTTTCGACAGCTGATAGCTGATGGTACGGGCTAAGTTAAGGAGGTACGACTAGTATGAAGAATCCAACTGACGGACTTGAAATTTTTATATGTTTTTGCCGAATACTTTATGCGCCTATTGCCAAAATTTGAGCTATATTGACCGTTTAGTTTATTCGTAATAAAATTGCAAAGTCGAGCAGTTTGAGTTACTAAAGCACGTCGTCTTATGGAGACGGTTAACCGGAAGTGCTGTGATCATGGTTTTGCTGCTCACGTATCCAACTACACCCGTTGAAAAACTGAAACTTGATAGATTAGATATAATAGATATTGTAAAAAATTGAAAAATTACTCTTCACCGTGTAGTTCTGGCACTACATCATAAAAAAGTTTCAATTTCCGGTTGTAAATGGTCAGAACGATCAAATAGCACCCACAGACTTAGCAACGTCGCGAGTAACAGCTGATGGGTTTCGGCAAACATAACCTAGCTTTGTTTTGATATTAGCAACGAGGATAGAGTCATCTTCGTTGGTCACGTATACCAACTTGTAGCATCGCCAATGCGACGTTGCCAAGTGTTTACTTCAAATTCCATCATGTTATTTATGGAGTTTTATTATTTATCACGTATCAATTATATGTATAATTATCATTCTGCCGATCGTATTAATTCCACTGAGGTAATTCAAGTCTATTTTAATAGGTTTTCGGCTGATTTTTTAAAATGTTTTTTAGTCCGTTTTTGTGGTAGACATGTCATTATTATTATGATGGAGACTACTATCGAGTCGTTGACAATCTAATTTTTCAGTTTTTATTAGTTCATGCGCAATAAATTAATCATTTGCCACAAAATTTTTCACATTATAATCGATAATATGAATAATCAATGCAAATAAACATAAATCAGAACAGCTGTGGGTAAAATGAATTTAGACTTTTTTTTGACTCCAAAGAACTATAGTCGTACCTCCTTAACCAATGCACGACCTCAATTTTCCCACACCAAACTGACGCGAGCTCAAATGTTTACACATCAAATTTCGTGAGTTCCAACGCCAACTCACACGTTTTTTTTAAATAGTTGCGAAAATTGTATGCGTTTATGTATTTTCCAGTAGATCATTGTTATTTATTTTCCAGAGTATTATTGTTCACGTGTAACACTCAACGACACGTCGCGATCTGCTTTGTTTTGAAGCATGCATCACGTGACAATTCTCTCGCCGATGCTTTTGTCTGTACGCGCACGTGCTGTGATGCGTTGCTAAGCACCGCGAGGCCGCGTCGCTTACGCTTCTCACACACACACACATAGACATACGCACACACACAAACATTCAAAGATCCGTATAACGCCCGTCCTCAGGCATACGCGCTCACTCACAGCTCACGTTCACGCACACGTACGTCACTCGCAGCTTGCGTTGTGTATGCGCACGCTCGCACAGAGCGCGCATACTGTGTAAAACTAGGTTCTGTCTCATTCGCTCGTTCTCTACACATCGCCCCGTCTCTTATTCGTATCGCTTTTGCGCGCAGGCGCCGTACGTCGCGACCGGCACCGGCTAGGCGGCAAGTGGTACAGTGGTAGTCCCTTTGTCAGTCGAATGTTGATCAGTGAAGAGTGTAGTTCGCGGGCATCAAAGTTATAAAAAGTGTATATACTTTTCTTTTCTATAATATATTATATAAATATATTTTAAACTATACATATTTTTTTAAATAGGTGAAAAATAAAATAAAGGATCATCTTTTCTCGGTAAGTACACCATATTCTGCTAATTTTTGTTTCCATTTGTCGTTCACGGTTTCCGAAATTTGTATCTACAATGTATAACTGTTTATACATTTGTACTGTCCGTGAAAAGCATTTAATTTTTTGAATACTTTTCTATAGAGACAATATCGGAATTGATTAAAATGAAAGGTTGATCGATCTAGTTGGCCAGAAATACCTCATATATATATATCCCATCCATACCTATCGGTAGATACCATTTGGTACAGATAGGATCGTATTGGTATCTATTGGTATATACCTATACCAATCGGTACCAATCAGTAGAAACTAATTGATACAGATAAGGTCCTATCGGTGCGTATTAGTATGTGCCGATTGATACAGATCGTAAATTTGTATGATCTGTTATTTTACGACCATTTATTTTAACGGCCTTTTATTATTGCATAATTTTTTGAAATTCATTTATTTTTACGCACTTTCATTATTGGATCATTTGTGGAAATTGTCGCGGAATTAAAATTTAAGGCGATATTTGTTGTTTAAAAAAAAACCTGCAGATATAGGAATTTCTCAAGAAATGTTAAAAAAAAATTAAAGGCTTTTCAGAGACAGTACAAATGCATGAAAGATTACAGACGATATCGAAATGGATCAAAATGAAAGGCTGATGATCGTTTGCGTTAGCCAGAAATATCTCGCATATATTATCTATCCGTACCTATCGATAGATACCTATTGGTACAGATAGGATCCTATTCGTATCTATTGGTATCTATGTGCACCAATCGGTGTCTATCAGTAAAAACCAATTGGTACCAATAGGATCCTATCTGCATGTATTGGTATGTATCCATAGTTACAGATCATGAAATTTTACGATATTTTATTATAAAAACTTAGATTTTAACGGCCTTCATTAATGAATAATTTTTTTAATTCATTTATTTTTACCCACATCTGTTATTAGACCACTCTTTTGAATTTTCAGGAAATTTTAATTTGAGGCGATATTTTTTGTTAAAAAAACACCTGCACACATAGCAGTTTCGCAAGAAATGTTTTAAAAAAATTAGAAGGGTTTTCAGAGACGTTATGAATGCATAAAATATTAAACATGATATCAGTATGGATCGAAATGAAAGGTTGATCGATTGAGTTGGCCGGAAATACCTCACATACATTTTATCCGTACCTATCGGTAGATACCTATTGGTACAGATAGGATCCTATTCTTATCTATTGGTATCTACCTATACCAATGGGTGCCTATCAGTAGAAACTAATTGGTACAGATAGGGTCCTATCGGTACGTATTGGTATGTACCGATAGGTACAGATCGTAAATTTTTACCATCTGTTATTTTACGAACTTTTGTTTAAACGGCCTTTCATTAGTGGATAATTTTTTGAAATTCATTTATTTTGACCTACTTTTATTATTGGATAATTTTTGCAAATTTTCGGGGAATTATAATTGAAGGCGATATTTTTTGTTTACAAAAAACCTGCAGAGATAGAAGTTTCTCACGAAATGTTAAAAAAAAAAAGGCTTTTCAGAGACCGTAGGAATGCATGAAAGATTACAGACGATATCGGAACGGATCAAAATGAAAGGCCGATGATCGTTTGCGTTAGCCAGAAATATCTCACATATATTACCTATCCGTACCTATCGATAGATACCTATTGGTACAGATAGGATCCTATTCGTATCTATTGGTATCTATGTGCACCAATCGGTGTCTATCAGTAAAAACCAATTGGTACCAATAGGATCCTATCTGCATGTATTGGTATGTACCCATAGTTACAGATCATGAAATTTTACAATCGTTTATTATAAAAACCTATATTTTAACGGCCTTCATTAATGAATTATTTTTTTAATTCATTTATTTTTACCCATATCTGTTATTAGACCACTCTTTTAAATTTTCAGGAAATTTTAATTTGAGGCGATATTTTTTGTTAAAAAAACCTGCTTATATAGCAGTTTCTAAAGAAATGTTAAAAAAATAGAAGGCTTTTCAGAGACGGTATGAATGGATGAAAGATTACAGACGATACCGGAATGGATCAAAATGACAGGTTGATCGTTTGAGTTGGCCAGAAATACCTCACATATATTCTATCCGTACTTATCGTAGATATTATCCATACCTATTGGTAGAGATAGGACCCTATTCGTATCTGTTGGTATCGTTCAGCACCGATCGGTGTCTATCAGTAAAAACTCATTGGTACAGATAGGATCCTATCTGTACGTATTGGTATGAGTTATACCCATAGTTATAGACCATGAATTTGTACGATCTTTTATTTTACAAACTTTTATTTTAACGGCTTTTATTATTGAATTATTTTTTGAAATTCAATTATCTTTACGCACTTTTATTATTGGATCTATTTTGGAAATTTTGCGGAATTAATTTCGGGCGATATTTTTTGTTTAAATAAAACCTGCAGAGATAAGAGATTCTCAAAGAATGTAAAACAAATGGAAGGCTTTTTAGAGACAGTATGAATGCATAAAAACTTACAGGTGATATATATCATATTTTTAGAGATAGTACGAAAAATTATAGATGACATATTATCTTTTTATAGATAGCATGATGGTATGCATCATCTATAATTTTTTATGTATTCGTAGTCTCTCTAAAAAGCTTTCCACTTTTTAAAAATTTTTTGAAAAACTCATCTCTGCAGGTTTTTTAAACAAAAAAATATCGCTTTAAATAACAATTTCCCGCAAATTTCAAAAAATGATGCAATAATAAAAGTGCGTAAAAATAAATGAATTTAAAAAATAATCCAATAATAAAAGGCCGCTAAAATGAAAGTTTGTAAAATAACAGATCTTACAAATTTACGACCTTTACCTATAGGTACATACCAATACGTACCGATAGAATCCTAACTGTACCAATTGGTTTCTATTGATAGGCACCGGTCGGTACTGGTAGTAACCAATAGAAACGAATAGGATCCTGTCCGTACCAGTTGGTATCTACCGATCGGTACGAATAGAATATAAATGTGAGGTATTTCTGGCTAACTCGATCGATCAATGTTTAATTCTGTCTCCTATTTTTATTATCAAATAATTTACATTATATCCAGTTCGTACTCAACTGTACGAATTTCGTAATTTTCACGTAGAATCTGCAATGTTCTGTTACGTGCGGTATTCGAGCGGTAAACAATACGAGATCGTCGAGAGCAATCGAATACACCACTTTACCGTACCGATTAAAAGAGAGAAATTTTACAAAATTCGTTGCGATAACGGATATCGCGACGCAGTCGTTATTTGGGTGGAAGGTACAGTAGCGTTTTTGCAATTCTTAAGATTGCCTCTGCGTCTCCTCGCTATCCGCTGAACATGGTTATTTTGATTCTTTTGTTAAACTCTTTTTCTCCGTGCTTTTCTTTCATTGATAATTCCTTAACATCATTTTTATTTAAACTCAATTCGCGATGCTCACGACCGATGGCGGCGCTGGCGTGGTCACGTGGTCTCGTGGTCACGTGGTCTCATAAGAGGATAGCCGGCATGGTTTTCCGTTAGTTTACCTTGATATTCAAAGTTTGGAAATATATTCTTCATATTTTTTCCAACATATCAAAAATACGTTACTTTGAAGTGTATGCCATGGTAGAAATGTTAATGATGGAGAGAGAGAGAGAGTCTTACAATTTGGCCGAATTTTAACCGTCGGCTGCGAAAATATTTAATACGCAGACGAGAGAGAAAGTAACTGCACCCTATTAATGCAATTTATGGTCATGTTATCGTTCCACACATTATGTACAGTATTTTGAAAATAAAAAACGAATAGACGATTAAGAAATGCAATTGTCCTATAAAACTGATCCGTCGCGATCTTGTAAACACGTGTGGTGGCTACATAACTACTCATGGAGAAATATACGCCTCTGTATGAATATAGAGAGAATTATGAATAATTGAATTTGTTTTCTGATTGACCGATATTTTTCTTTCTGCTGCGTACAATTTTGATTCCGCTCTGCAATTCCGATCACAGCTGTGCTAGGAACTGTACGAAAGAAAACTAGTATATAACAAAATTGACATTTTTGGTCATTTGACTCCCTCAAGGTGATGATAAATTGTTTCAGTGCAACTTCCATACTGCTCCGTGCGATAGATGCTTTCTCTGTCACAAAATTTAGTGGACATATTTTCAGTGTTACAATGTATTTTCCTAAAGTGCATATATTACAATCTCAGCTTACATTTCTTGTCATGAGGCATACAGCTGGATACAGCGCAATAAAAGATCTCTAATGAAATATTTTTGAGTATGATAGAACAATGTTTAAAATGTGTTAAAATTTGTCTAGAAACATTGGAGGCTCTTAATCGGCGAATAGAAAAGGAGCGGCCAAAAGTTCTGCCACTGGCGCTTCTTCTGTCCGCGTCGGAGGTAACCGATAACGAGGAAAAGTTAAAAAAGCAACGAAAATTGACCGATAAAACCAGCCTTTTAAAATCTAAATTAATGATGATGAAAGAGAGTGCAGAGAAAGAGGTGAGTACCCTCCTACAAGTACGCATTTTTACATTCGTTCCGAAATATATGTTTGTATGCATGACAATCGTTGTTATTACCACTATTGGCCAACTTTATGGTCACTACAGTGGAGATAATTCGGAAATATAGGAGGGTTTTCATTAGTTATCATAGTAGGTACGATTGATCACCTTCATAAGGTATTTTTCAAGGTCAAAATTAATATTTTTCGAGATAAAAAAATTGAAAAAATTTATTTGAAAACCGTGCATATAACAAATATACATATTGTTTCGTCACAGTTTTATCCCGTCCACAAAGTGCCCTCTATGAGCAACTGAGTTCTTTCATTTCGATACCCTAATAGAGGAATTTTTGTGAATGAAGCTTCTAAGCTGCGTGGTTTTGCTTCTTCATGGAGGAAGCCTTGATGAAGAAAATCGTGATTTTCATGTCAGAGTGAAGTCCTAAAAAGTCGAGAAACACAGGTTTCAAAATGTCCGGACGCGTGGCGTGCGCGCGCGTGTTGTGTAATGGCTCTGAAAAATTCAAGCGTCTGTGACTTAAGAATGGCTTGGGCTACAACGCTGTCTTTCCCCATTGATACAGTATAATCTTTTCATTGACTAGAATTTTCATATACATTTATGAAAAATCTCATAATTGATGGGTTTTGGAAATTTTAAGAAAATTCTGTGGTGTTTGTAACGTCCGAAAATTGTGGGATATTGGGTCGATTTTTTACGCACATATAGGCTAGGAGATTAGCATTTTTGGTATTGAATTTGGCGAGAATTGCTCAAGGGGTTTACATTTTTCGAAAATTTGAAATTTTCACAAATATGACATCTGTAAATTCTAAAAATGATGATATTGGGTTACTTTTTTGAAAGTGAATAGTGTCATTAAAACATGTTTGGTATTGAAATTGGCGGGAATCGTCAAAGGGTTCAGATGTTATGAAATTTTGAATTAAAAAAAAAAAAAGTTCTATGGGACATAATATGTTCGCTCTAACATCATTGAAGTACTCAAAACCTTGAAAACTTTAAATTATTGAAATGGAGTTTTTAAAAAGCGTGCAAATTAAGGCCCACCTCAGATCCCAAGGGTTTGGCCATGGTCGTTTATTCAGGTCTGGGCACTCATAGCACGCACAGTTAGTGTAATCTGTATTTAGTGTAAGTGTAAGTGTCATCGAGACTCCTGAGAGCTACAAACAGAGAAGCCAATCTGCGAGAGAGACAGCCATTCAGCAGTTGTCCTGCTCAAGCACGCACATGCGTAGGTACCTCATCAATATATGTATTTAAAACTTTAATGCACTATTTGCATTAAAAAGCGGACTTATAGACAAAAAATGTCTAAAAGGAATGCAATTCAATCAATATGAACTGTTCCACCGAAAATTGAATAGTGGCAACAAATGAAACTTCGAAAATCGAATAGCGAAGATGCACCTAATAGGGACGTTCTATAACTTCAATTCTAGTATACCGATGTGATCTAGTGGATTTCGTACTGGATTAATACCGATGGTGTTAAGGTTTTGAACTTGAGTACTTGGATTTCCCTTTCTCGACAGCAGAAAATCATTTCATCGAATGCCGTAATCAACCCTTTCTGGCCATACTATAAATCGTGCACGTTTCATACGATTTTTAAGGTAGTCCTAGCGTTTTTGCACATAATACTACATGAAATTTTGATATCTTAGTCTCAAAGCACCCTCCAATGCACCTGCAAAGTTTGAGTGTGCCTTAACGACCTTTTTAGCGAGAAAAATTGAGTTAAAAATCATAATTTTAGCATAGCGACTATAGGAGGAATCATGACCACGCGGAGATTACCTCGAAATTCACACACTAATATAGTCGAGAATCACACAACGAAACGCTCATTTTGGCTTCAAAATATCGAGGATTCATATTTTCACTGAAAAACAACGGATGTTAGAACAAGATTTTACGAGTTTTCGGTAGCCACCGGTACCGACTCTCTTATTTCATGTATGCCTCGCTCACCGCGAGCTCCGCCGCGTCAACGTTTCCGCTAATTCCCCCCCGCCGGTCGCGCTAGGACTACGTTAAATGCAAAAAAACTTTAAAAGTAATGACCGAAAAACTTTAGTTCTTCTACCAAGGCATCTTTAATCCTTTAACGACGAGAGACGGTACCAATATCTGATAAGAGAGAAGGAATACCTGTCTCCCGTCGTCAAAGGGTTAAACACTTGTTTACCGGATCTACACTGGGCAGATTCGAAGCATTGATAGACGTCATGGGTGCTAACACAAAGTTCAAAATATCGTGAGGTCTATGTGTGCACCTCAGTGTGACTGTAAACGTGGTTAATTTGACAATAAGTTAGGAGCCTAGAAGAGAATAAGGATTAGATAGGTAGTAAAGTAAAAAAATCGAGTTTTACTCTCTCGAAAGCGAGAGCCGATCGCAACGACGGAAAAGAGGCTACAGAGCGTGCATGGTGTATTACATATTAGGACAGTGGACGATCGACTTTTTATTCACAGACGAAGTAACCACACTGTCAACAATTTGATGGTTTCTGTATCTTTAAACATCCACTATGAATTCGGAAATACGTAAAAGAACGTATAAGCTTATTCTATCACCATCATACGATTCTACAAAAGTTTCAAAGAGAACACGTATTCGATGGAAAAACAGTACAGAAAAAGCAAGAAAAGAAAGTAAGTAAGAAATCCACCATCCACAGTACTGAATACCTATGAGCAAAATACATCACAACTATAAATTACACTGTTCAAAATCAAAAGTGACATTTTTTAGTCCATTGAAAAGTTGTTTGTATCATCCGATCGACAGAATAATCATTTTTATTGTAATAATTTTGTTGTTGCACATAATATTTCATAGCATTTCCGATTAGTTGTAGCATTTTCGACTCCGTTATTATTCGGTTCGTATTGCACATACAAAACGAGACGTATGTCTTGTAGAATAACATCCGTAATGGCGTTTAATCGATAAATAAATGTTTCGAGGCAATATAGTACTTGCACGTAAATGATTTTCTTTTTTTTTTATCATTCTATCATAGTTCAATATTTTCGGAACTTAAGGAGTTTCGGTACACCTATTGAAAATGCTGCCATCAACTCAATTTTTTTTTTTTATAAGTGACAAATATATAAAACGTTAACTGCTCAAATTTCAAGTCAATCCTCCATGTCGTTTTTGTAAAAATAATTTTCGAACATTTGGCTTATACACGAGAGTAAATGGGAGCAATATTTGTTTGAGTTGTCAATTCCATTAAAATACTACCACCCGCATAAAATTTATGTCAGATCTTTATTAGATCTTTAATATGACTGTCAACAAATTTGAATAGGTTCGTCCATCTGGTTTATTAGTTACAAGCCAAAACACAAGCTCACTATCCACGGGTATAGCACATGAACGGTCAGACGCTCTTTTGTGATACTTTCTTCAAATATATATCTTTTATGTGAAAAAACATTTGTTATTATTTATTGTAATGTGTGGCCAAAAAAACGCTTTTTTCGACATCTCAACTATTCTCTCCCCTTAACGATTCGATAAAAATCTGAATTTTTTATATAATGTAGCAGAAATATACAGGACAACACCTAAAAAATTTCAAAGTGGGTCAACGACTCTTTACGCGAGTAATTCATTCGTGAAATCAAGATATTTATCCCACGCCGTATTCGAATTCTAGGCTGACGCAACTTGGAAACAGAAATTCGAATCTTTTATGATTAGATACGATCAATATTAAAGCTTGTTAAATTTTCAGAAAATTATCACGATTGAATACGTTCCATTAAAAATAGCGGTTGATTAACATTTCGACATAAAATGATCGATTTTGAAGAAATTTATCGCATGCGTCGACATGTGAACGGTCTCTTGTTTCATGCGTGTCCCTCGCTCACCGCACTCACCCGGGTTTACGTTTCCGCTTATTCCCCGCCCACAGATGTGCTCGTACTACCTTCAAAGGATACTATTTACAGCCTATATATTCATGAATTACGAAGATTTGTACGGTTAGGAATCATTAGCTTCTTCAGTTTATGAATTTCACCGTTAGAGGCACTGCTGCGCTAGGGTGTTGTGATATCACTGTCACGTGATATGCGCTTGAAATGCAACTAAATTTTCAAGTTGGTTTAATGAATTAAATAATTATGAGCAACTGCAAAAATCGATGCAAATGATAATTTTGAATAATTATCTTTTCAAAAATTGAAAAGTTGAAAATAATGCAAGTTCTCTATTAATATGCTCGTTTAATCATTCTGCAAGCAAAGAAAAGCTGGACGTTGTTCATAAAATTTTTTGGATAAATGCTAAAAAATAAAAATAAAATTTTTCTTTCCATTCATACATTCTTTGGGATTCATAAATCTTTGCTAGGGTCCATATACTAGTTACCTTGAAATACTATACATATTGATTATTCTTAAGATTGCAATTGATTATGGCATCATTGGAGACTCATTCCAAACAATTTCAGGTAATGTTAACGCGTCAAATGCGACAGATGATGAAACAAATACTTCAGATATTAATATTTTGGACCCTCAACCGGGACCATCGAGTGCTGATAATTTTACTCTTCTCGATGTGCTGGAGAAAAATAATGCACCAACCACTGATTCTGCACTCAACGACGATCATAATTCAACAATACTTGCTGGCACATCGTCAAATGCGACCACTTCCAATGCTGAAAATTTGTCACTAGACGATACTTCAAGCGAAGATTCCATTGAAGAATTAAATGACTCGAGTTCCATCGGGAGTGAATCAGGAAATGATGAAAGTGAATTCGACTTGGAAGATGAAGACGAGTCCGAAAACGAAAGGAATCCTCGTTTTGACACTGATGGGATGCATGGGAACTCAATGATGTTTCCCCAATCTCAACTGAAGGTATCGGATGTGTTGCTGATGATAGAATCATATGCAGTGACAAGTAATCTAACGCGCAGAAATCAAGAGGACTTGGTGAATCTTCTGAAAATTGCAGCAGGCCCTGATTTTGAAAGTTGGAATGCTAGTCACTATGCTCGAGGAAAAGCATTTAATTCACCTCGCGAAAAAATAAAATTACATTTCTATTGCGAAATAAATGATTGCTATAATCTGATTGCTTCGAAAAGTTTGTCAGAAAAGTTGAGCGAGATACAAACGGAATGTGTACATTGTAAATCAAAGTATAAACTCTCGTCGGAAAGTTCCAATCAATTCATGTCTATTGATATAAAATATCAGCTGGAAATAATGTTCAATGACGCAAGTGTGCAATCAGATTTGTTGAAGACCGTCGAAAATATCAAACGAACATCGGAGGATGGGATAATACGCGACGTGCATGACGGTCGTCTTTATAAGCAAATTCAACAACGCTCACCGGGAGCTTTAACTTACAATATGAACACTGATGGTGCTCCAATGTTTAAGAGCTCTAGCCGAAGCTTCTGGCCAATTCAATTTCATATAAATGAATTGAGTCCTCGTGTACGATTTCGTAACGTAATACTTGGTGGCCTGTTTGTAACTTCTAAGGAACCGAAAGCTGAGTTTATGAAAAGGTATTTTTCAGTTTTCATCGAGCAGGCCGAAAATATCATGAATGACGGTATTAATTTCACGCTTCGATCGACCGGAGAAATTGTAAATTACAAACTGTACTGTCTTTTACTCTGCATGGACTCAGTGGCTCGTCCGGTCGCCCAGGTTCGCTTGCAGTACAACGGGCATTACGGATGCAGTTGGTGCTACGCATATGGATTTTATGATGGCAGTGCGATGCGGTACCCATTATGTGAAATCGAACCAAGTTTAAGGTCACACGAATCGCATGTACAAGACGTTCAGCAGGTCGAAATGATTAACCGCGCTGGGAAAACGATAAATGGCGTGAAGGGCCGTTCGGAATTATTGCGCTTGAATCATTTTGATTGCGTTTGGGGTTTCCCGATTGATTACATGCATGGGGTATTGTTAGGCGTAAGTAAACAATTGTGGACCATATGGACGACAGCGACGAGACAATGCTACTTGGGACCCCGTGATCGAAAGATAATAGAAGATCGTCGATTAAAAATAAAGCGACCGCATGAAATGCATAGGCTGGCAAGACCGATAAAGTACGCTGCGAAATGGAAAGCATCGGAGTGGGAATCATGGTTATTACTGGACAGTATACCATGCCTGGAAGGAGTGCTCGACGATAAATGTTTCGAATCGTATATTTTGTTTGTTCGGAGCGTCAACGCACTGCTTAAAAGCGAGATTAGCGAAGCAGACCTTCGAATATGCGAATATGATCTCTTCCAATTCGTTGGAGAATGTGAAATCCTGTACGGAGAAGAAGCTATGACTTTCAATTTGCATTCAATCGTACATCTTTGTGAATCAGTGAGGCAAAGTGGACCGCTCTGGGCAAGTTCCACGTTTCCTTTTGAAAATGGTATATTTTATTTCAAAAGATTCATTAATGCACCTCATGGCGTCAGTCATCAAATGGCGAACAAGTTTCTGAAAAAAAAATTGATTCAATCGAATATCGACAACGCTTCAATGGTGCCTGCTTGTCGAAATTATTGTACTGGATTATTTCAACCGACGCGTCTAGCGAACTCGATAAAAAGTGACAACGGTGTGACTCTGATCGGTGCAAGCCGATATGACGAAAGAATTCAAGCTGTAATGGTGGATTATGTAGATGCTATACGAACGCCAATACAATTATTTGATCGATGTATTTATGAAGGGATTGTGCTCAGGAGTAAAGCATATATGCGTCCAAAAAAGACAGATGACACTGTAGTGCAACTGATATCGGGAAAAATCATGGAAATCTACAACTTTGTACTCGTAGACAATCAATGCTACCTGTATGGTCGTGAGATGTTAATATTGCCATACAAGTTTAATGACAGACTGCAATTGGACCACATATTTGAGCTGAGTGATCAAGAAGGGGATGTAATAGTCGTAGCTCCCGAATGTGTCCAACGCAAGGTTATTCGATTCAATACCGGAATCAAAAACTACATTGCCTTCTTCCCAAAAATTTTGGGAATGTAAGAAAGGTTCGTATTTTTTTATTGGGCTTGGCATTGCAATTTGTAGAGCATTTCATTAAAAAATAACTAAAGCATCAGATGTGATGGGGGCAGTGCAAATTTTTTTTTTATTACTTCAAATTGAAATTGAAAATTTCACTTTTCGCAAAACCTGCGTGTACTGCTGTTGGTGAATGTTCTTTTACCATACATAGTATCTATCACATTTATTATAATATTGAATATTGTATATTCAAATTTTCACAACCTACAGTTTGTACCTATTTAGAGGGCTTGGCGCTTCATTGCAATTTACCGAACCGAAATAAAACATTTTCCTAATTCCAATGCACGTAATGTATTTTTATCCTGTAATTAAGATAGTTTGTAAAAGCATAACTCCTGGCAAATTTTGGTAAATAGATTTAATTACTTTTGTTTAAATTATTTTTATTTGCGTGTTCCAACGTATCCCTCCTATCATTCCCTGCCCGCACTCCGCTAAGCTAACCTGACTGACATAGCATCCGCAGCTGCTTTTCAGCTACACTGTATCGCTTTTTCCGTGGATATAAGGAGGCTGCAGAAAAACCCATGCCGATACAGAAGGCTTCACTTTTTACTAAGTTCCCGATGTCTTATCATCGAAAAGGAAGTCAAACTGCCTCCCGCTTGGTTGTCGGCGCGCCAGCCATCAGTACACGGCTAAGCGGTCACCCATTGAAGTAGGGGCCTTGGCCATTGCTGCTTAAAGGGTTAGGTCACACTAGCAGCGGAAAAAGCATACTTAGACTTTTTTTTTCAGTGGGACAATGAAATAAATCAAAATTCCGAAAAAGGTCGTCTATTATACATGTAATGAACTGTAAAAATTAATTTCTTGAACGTAATACAAAAGAAAATAGCATCTGTACAGCTTTTTGAATTACACTGGGACCTCGATTTAACGGCCAGTGGCGGGACCGGCTCCGCATCGCACCTTGTTAAATCGAGGTAGCGTATGCCCGCCCATGCTGTATCTGCGCATCGGCACTCCGTGCTACGGGCCTGATCGGGGAGACATTAAGCGTCCCCCACCATCTCCCACCACGCGAAAAACCGATCGATAAATGCGACATGGTGGGGACTGTCTATTAAATCGAGGGCCATTAAATCGAGGTCCTAGTGTACGATGAAAAACAAAATATTTTTCGATTACATATACGAATAGCTACAGAAGTTCGTAGGATTTTTTTATATATCGATTTTTGCAAGAATGGCGCGTTTTTTTAAATAAAAATTGAACATTAAAAAAAACGCCAGAAAATTGTTAATAACAAAAAAGTATGTAATATGCTTAAAAAAATCCTACGTACTTCTGTAAAGAATGTAATTTTAAATATACAGTTAATAGTATATTATGCGGCAAGCGCGTAAAGTGTCTGTTTTCGAGCGAGGTTATGTTTTTAGAACGAGCCGTTGGCTTCGCCTGGTGAGTAGAAGGCTCTTAAAGAGAGAGAGTTCTAAAAACATCACCTCGCTTGAACAGTCACTTTACGCGCACGCCGCATACCATACTTTTTTCGGCACAGAAGTCGTATTCTGTACACCGATCGACTTCTCAATCGACTTTGCGAAAACCAAAATGTACGATCTTTCGTCAATCTTGGTAAGTGGTTAGTCTATGGCCCATGGTATATTTTGCCGTGATCAGTAAAACATGAACTATGAAAACGAGAGAGGGTCAACTTGTCGACGTCGACTGAGCGAAGTCGATCGGTGTACAGAGGCCGCGGTCCGAATTGCGCTTACAGAGCTTAAGGCCTATGCTGAAGCACGCGAGTTGGCACTCTAAGCGCGCTGTGAGCGCAATTCGGACCGCGGCCACAATACGGCTCCAGGTATTGAAAAGCTACGTTTCAACGCCAGATATCGAACCGTGAAGTAGTACTTGTCATGGCTAACTTCGTAGCTGACACGTAAATGTTTTCATGTCAGGTCTGAGACTCGTGCCCGTACTGCGCATGAAAAGTGACACGAAAAAATTTGTTACGGTACTTGTCATGCGCAGTACGGTGCACGACCTGCCAGAACTGCCATAAAAAATTTATTTTACGGCACAGAGGAGGCGGATTCTGGGCACGATCGAATTCGAATTCGACTCACCGCGAACGAAAATGTGCCATCGCAACGCCAATCTTTGTGTGCGGTTGATTTATGGCCTAGGGGAAAAAGTGTTTCCGGAAACGGAACCCGCGAAATCGAGCATACATAAAGTACAAATACGTTTAAAAAAACCCTGAACATGTACGCATGAACTACGAAGGTGATGAGAGAGGAAAATTGTAGAAGTCGAAGGATCGAATTCGATCGTGCCCAGAATCAGCCTCCAGGCATCGAAAAGCCACTTTTCGACGCCTATTATGGATCCGTAAAGTAGCACTTTTCGTGGCTACCTTCGCAACCTGACGGAAAAATTTTTTTTTATCATAGTTCTGAGTCGTGCACCGTACTGCCATGAAAAATTTTTCGTGTCAGTTGCGAAGGTAATCACGAAAAGTGCTACTTTACGGATCGATAATAGGCGTCGAAAAGTGACTTTTCAAAATGTAGTTCCGAGAAAAATGCGTTCAAAGTTTTCAAAATTCAAGTATTTAGCTATTTTTCACACCACAACCCTTTGAGGATATCATTTTTCAGGTGTTGATGCATCTTTAAGTGAAAAACAGATTTTTTGAAATTACTACTGTGGCCTAACTTGGCCCCTTAACTTGGGAGATCGCCAGAACCGCATACCGACCGCGCGTCTGTAGATGTCATTACTTTTTAAAAATCTTCCGATTACGAGGTTATATTGCTTGAAAATAATTGACTGTTTTGTATATTGCGCTTTCAGTATTGTACTTTATGCTATAAGTACTTTATGCTATACTTTCTGATGAAAGTAAAACTTTTGCACCAGAAACCATTCTAAATGTGTCGAATTTTGATGAATTTATTTCGTGTAATTAATCTGTAATCATGTTTCAGTTTTTTGTACACGTGTCCTCTATGGAAAATAACATTGAAAAATTTTTGATCCTGCATAAATAAAATATTTCAGTAAAACTGCCTCCCGCTCGGTAGTCGGCGCGCCAAACCAGTGCACGGCTAACCGGTCACCCATCCAAGTAGTGGCCTCGGGCCAACACTGCTTAACTTGGGAGATCGCCAGAACTGTACACCGACCGCGCGTCCACTACTGTCGGTTGAATATATTTGATAATTGTTCTTTCCAATGTGCGTTATAACTATTCAGTTTAATCGAAGTTAATTTTATTCTTGTAGCCGTTGTAAAATCGCAGATCGTTGTTTTTGAGAATTGTTATGATTAACCGTTACCGAGATATATGAATCAAAATACATTCGAACATTCCAAAATTAATGGAGTTACTTTGTACGTCTTCAAACAAGTCCGACAATTGAATATAGAATATGATAAACTCTTGTTTGTAAACGTTTGATAACAAACTATCTTTTGGGTTGCTTTAATAATAACTTAATGGCTGTGTTATTGCTGAAGCTAAATGTTGTATGTGTCTCGAGAATAGCTACTTTGTTCTAATTTTTGTTTTCTCTGTCATGCATAAAAGCACTACAATAGTGTTTACATAAGCAATGAATCCGGATCGCTTTTTTCCTTTACCAGAAGAATACTCTGCCGGAGGAAAATGAAGATCAACGAAATAAAAGCGAGAGAAACGATGTAAATACAGAAGATGAAGGGGGCGAAGAAAAGAAAGACGAGACTCGTGAAAAAAGCTGCTTCAAAAAAAAAAAGGCTAAAAAAGAAAAGTCTTCCCGCAGTAAGAGGAAGCATAAAAAGGAATCGAAGAAAAATATCGATAACAATTCTGCGATGGTAGGTTATGCACATAATAATTCCAATAACGAATTAATATCAATGTTATTCACCCGTGCGCAGCAAACGTAAAAAATGTTTATCCTATTTGTTTTTTATGAAATGAACTGAACTGGCACCTTCTTAGGCAGAATAAAATTTCGTGGCTGCAAATACCTTTATGATAAAAATATATTGCTGTCACTGCCACCGTGTACAAAAAGTATCATTCAATGCTTAAATTTACAATATTACAAAAATATATTATTTACAAAATTACAATATTTGGCAAGTTAATAATATTTATGAAGGGACTCAGTCAATAATTTTGTTTACATTTCGTATTAGAGAGGAATATCGAACCGAACGAAATATCTAATGTTTTTTTTATTACTTACGGAACGAAATTGTACGAATGCAATTTAATTTTGAAGAATTGACATTTTTAAGGAATTACGATATTTCAGTGCGGTGTTAAAAGATCCGGAGGGGTATTGCAAGAAACCCAATTGAAAAAAAAATTTAAGGAGAGCATGGCCCAATTAAATGAGACGGAGGTACGTACTAACGCTTACAAATCTGATGAACTTGCTTAGAAGAAATTTTACATTATCTCCCATATCTTTTTCACACTCACATGAACCTGCACATCTTCAAACAAACAGAAATGTCTTTATTACAGCCATTGTTATGGTATTAGAAAAAGTTTGCGCCCTTTTAAAAACAAAGTTTTTCGTTTATTTAAACAATAAAATAAAAAGTAATTATACTCGAAGTATGCACCACCGAAAGCGACAACTTTTTCCCATCTCCCAGGTAGTTAACGCATTCCTCGAAGAAAAAATCCTGTTCTTTCGACTCGTACGGAAACTCGATCGGAAACGTTCCGATTGTTTTGCAGTATATTAGATATAACTGATAAAAAATGCTACCACGAAGTTGAAAAAACAGTTACAATTCGACTAACTGTCGAACTAACTTATTGCAGCTTAAAAATGAAAATTTACAGCACTGTTATAAAATGTTTCATATTTTCAATCGCGAATTTACTCGAAAATAAAGCACACAAATATTAGGCTGTGAAAACATGGCAACGCGTAGACAGCACTACCTTACCCACATTCGGTAGGCACGCACAGAGATCTTAAATGACTTCTTTAAGATAATGAACAAAGTATATTATTTATTCTTATTCTCCTGATCAATAATTATTATTCCATAAGTAGCTTCACTACTCTATAAGTATTTCACGTTTCCTTCCCAACGAAAGAATTTTTTATCCGGACCGATATTCATTGCTGACACTGTTGATCACTCGTTTTTGAAGTTTTAAGAATGAAGCGCCTATGTCTGAAGCTTTGTGGCACTGCTACCAATCCGAGCATTTATGATACGTTCCGATATACAACGTTGCCATATCGTCTCGCGTTACTTGAGCGATAACAAATTATAGAAAATACTTTCATAAAGAAATTCAAACATTTCCTATAATCATCAGTAGGTCAAAAATAAATATTTTTAGAGACACGTATAAAAAAATCGTTCCAAAACGTATGTTGAATATGACGATTATTTAATAGCGAAAAGTTGCTAACAATTAATCGTACTCGTTCTTCACTCCTGACGGCTGGACTCCGCAACAACCTTAAAAAGTCACAGTTCTCCGTTCAGTTCAAGCTGAACGGAGAACTGGGATTTTTTATTACTTTGCAAAACTTTTCTGTCGGTACAGTCTTAAATTATTCTAAATGATTTTTAAAAAATCTCAGTTTTCCGTAGATTTTGGAGACTACGAAGAAAAAAGTTTTTCAAAATAAGAAATAAGAAAATCACAGTTCTCCGTTAATTGTAAGACTGGAGGAAAAAAATTGGTACATCATCAACCGCATGTTCGGTTGTTCGCGGTTGTCTAAACTTGAGACAACTATCAGCAACTGCATTAGCAACCATTTAAGGGATTTGTTGAAAAAAAAAACCACCAGCAACCGTATGATTGGTTGCTCGTGGTTATTTGGATTATTACGTTTCAAGGCAATTACTAGCAACTGCATGAGCAACCACCATAAACTAGCAACCGCAAGCAACTCCATGCAGTTGGTTTTTTGAACAAAGAAACCGGTTGTCTGCTCGGTTGCTTAGGATGGTTGCTTTTCCTACTAGGGCCGACGTTAAATGTAAACTCAGGTCGAAAGGTGTTAGGATTGTCGCTGAACAAGGTGTTAGGTTCGGGCTTACGTTGGGTACTTTTTGCATGGCGATGGTTTGAATACCAAAATAAATACATTTTTTTTTGCAAAGGAAGACACCATGAATTTTCCAATTTTATGCAATAAAAATGATCTTGTATAAAAAGTGGGTGACTATGAAATATATATACATATTTTGGCCCCTGCTTATAAGACACTTCACCTAAGTTAAAACAAAATAAGCCCTACAGCATTGTCATTTTTTAAAAAATCATTATCAGTTCCTTCGTATACCCTCTTCCAATTTTTACGACCCATCCTCTTCTTTTTCACTAACACTGCACTTCGCCTGTACCTTTTTTTCAATTCCATTTCCTGAGACCCCCCAGAGTGTTACATGATTCAGATACGATCGTATCTGATCCATGATGTTGACTTTTCAGATATCTGTAACGAACACAAACTCAACGGATTCTGCCGTGAGTACTTAATTCCACGATTATTTTCAATTTTTTAATCGTTATTGTTGACATATTTGAACATCCTTAAAAATACAGAAAAGTATTCAATAACATACCTAATTAGAGTAACAGATGAATTATTTTATACGTCGATACTGAAAAGAATTATATCTCGGGATGTTTTGGCAGCAGCTGTGATGACGATACGATCTTTTTACGTCAAATTAGCTGAAGTTTCGAGGCACACACATTAGTTACTTGACACGAAGCAATCGGTTCTCGTTTATTTAAACTAGTAGTAGGGTTTTATATGGCTCCTTCCTTATTCTCTTCGCTTAAAGCC
>CAUXCA010000054.1:0-107377 GCA_963564615.1 Rhorus exstirpatorius
AAGTAACAATTGGACAGCGAATAAACATATGGGCTGTTATGAAATTCCAGTTCATTTTTTAACGAGAAACATGAAAATTTACGTAAAGTTTGTTTAAACGATCTACACTGAGAAAAAGAGTTCATATTTAATTTCAAGAAATATTTTGCTGCATATGGCGAAGATAAATATTAAGTTGTTATCAAATTGCCAAATGACAAATGAGATTCAATTAGCCCATATGAACTATCGAACCATTTGGTATAATAATTTTTAAATAACATTTCTTGGCTCAACGAAATTTTCGTGACAATAACTAAATAAGGTGAATTCACGTTCAATAAATGTAATTTTTTTTTGTATAATCTTTATTTTACGTATCGTCACTCAAAATAAATATTGGGTATGAGTTAATAGTATTTGTCGCGTATTTGCCCGTAATTCATGAATCAGTCACCGAGCGAGGTTAAGACGGTCGTTTCCTTGCCACCGAGGCTAAGGAAGTGGTAACACGAAATGGTTTGTTTTATGATTGAAAAATCATCGATTTAGTTGAAATAAGTTGCAATATATTATAAAAAACTAATTGAAGTAGTGGAGTGCGGAAATGGACGAGCAAATTAAATATTTGGCCGAAAATATTTAGGTCATAAATCGGTACACAGTGAGAATCGTGTGCCTCGAATACTGTCTGAGTGAATCCAATCAGCTCGTCGACTCGGTACGCCAGTATTAGTATTAGTAGTACTAGTAGTTTGTGTTAGCTTTTTTTCCATACAATATATCTACAATTCTTATAAAATACATGGTTTTAATTACAATGTTATTTAGCTGATCGCGATTTCGCTTAAGGTAGTTCTATCGTGGTAACTAATCCATAAGATTTAATTTTTTTTTTTATATCTTCAATTTTAATATATTTATTCATTTCGCGAAACGTCAATGCCCCTTATCGACCTAATTACGGAGAAATTAATACTTGAAAATGCCAGTTCCTCAAGGCAAATTTGCTTCGGCATATAGAAGAACCGATTTCCGGTCACTTTAAAACGATATATCTTATCGAAAATCCAAAAGATTCTTACAAAAAACGAGACTTAGATTCATTAAACACGTAAAAATCTAACGGGCCTAAAAAAAAATATGATTGTCGACCAGTTTTTTAAGCTATACTGATTTTAATACGAGCATCCGGGTAGTGATAGACAACTTGTGGCATAATGTCGTGACGGTGAAAAAATGTGGCAACGCGATATCGAAACGAAAGCGGTATTTGACAAGTCGAACAACATAACCTCTCCGCGTCAACGTCAATAGAGCGGGCGAGAGAGTGAGAGGGCACGAGAATGAAAAGAGAAAGAAAACGCAACGTTGCCACACGTAAATATCATACGAGATCTAGTAATACTTGAGTCGTTGCAATTACTATTTTACTAGTTACATAATTATTTATAATAAACCGTTGATTAATTGTATTCACCTGGGTAAGCTTATTTAATATTTATTAATTTTAACCCATATATCCAATATTTTTAGGAATCATCATTTAGACATTTATAGCTAATTGACTAGTCTGCAGCGATAGAACTACCTTAATGTATAACCTCACTTTAGCAATGACAAAATCAAGAAAGAGCACCATAAATAATTATCGAAAAATAAAGTTTTGAAAGCTTTTGTTAAAATAAATAAAATATATTTTAAGAATTAAAAAAAATTGTTAGATTACCGTACAGAAAGAATTGAGTTGCCTGATTTTACGTAAGAAATGACAGCCTTGATACTTGTCATGTCGAATTATTTTTCACGATAGATACCGATTATACGAATAATGTTGCACCATTTGAGACATCGATGTGGTGGTATGCATGATTAATCGGGTACGGGACTTGCATAGGTCAGTAAAAGGGACGTTCATCGAACGAGTAGGACACTATTGGGGCTATTTGAATGAAGTACGAATACTTGAAATATATTAATTAAATAATCAAAAGAATAATAAAAAAAAAGGTGAGCTTTCATTAGCTGATATTCCGCGCTTTCCTAATAATATTAACACTTTCGACCCTTATTAGACAAATATAAATAAAGATTTCCCTCTGCTAATGGCGAGCGGGGCTTAGGTAGTCACAATTTGGGACATTCGTCTTATTTATTTCGCAATATCCAACAGAAGATTTTTTAGCATATTGAATAAATTTTTACCTTCGTAAGTATATCAGCTGTACACAGTCCTGCCTATGAAACTAATCAAATTGAAAAAAAAAATCAATAATTTTTTTCTATTATCGAAGGAAAATCATGCTGTCCTAATTACCGGTATAAGGATTGGTCTACAAAAAATTTGTAAGAATATAAAATTCGAATGAACTTTGTTCATAGCGATTTCATTCTTCTCGCTCTATAAATCTCTCATGAGCACTCGCTCTCTTTGTAGTGTACGCTTGAGAAAATATTCCTACATTTATATCGCGAAGTGTCACGCTGGCACGCGCTTCCGGGGAATAATATTCAGGATGAAGTTGTACGTTACAATTTTTTTCTGACGTTGCACACGTAAAGAGAGAAAGAGACGAAATAATAATAATAATGAAAAAAATGATTTCATGAAAGAAAATCCAATTTTCCACACGCGTCTTTCCCATCGTGACATTGCCCTCTTCGCTCGGTTACCCTTTTTTTCTTCTGGCGAGCACTCGCTTTTTTCCGTCTCTCTCTCTCTCCCCCTCTCTCTCTCTCTCTCTCTCTCTCTTTCTTTCTCTCTCGCTTATATATATAAGGGTGTCTGGGAAAATCCGTGCATTGCATGCTCATATATTATGCGAGGCTCGTAAAATAAATGGTTATATCAGCGAGAGGATGAGGAAGGGTGGATAAGGGGATGGAGAGGGGTACGAGGATGGCGAAAATCGTGCAAAAGGTCGACGTGGTAAAGAAAAAGAAGAAGAAGACAAAAAAAAGAGAATAATAAAAATTGGCCGGAAGAGCCTCCGGGCGAGTCATAACGCCCTGGAAGAATGCCTGGTGGATGCCACCCATTTTCTCCGGATTTTCACGATTTTTCTTATTTCGGGGTAGTTGCAGCTCGCGGAAACCTCCGGCTTTGTACTTTTCTCATTTCTTTCCCTCTTCTACACTTTCTCTCTCTCTCTCTCTCTCTCTCTCTCTCTCTTTCTCTCTGGACTCTTAACACGCCCGAGAACAAAAGGAAAAGGTATAGAAGTGAAGCCTCGGGGTAATGCAGTTCTTGGGTAATAACCGGGACGAATAAAAAGAAAGGTGAGCCTCCCCTCACCCGCAGGAAGAAGCCACTGCATAGAGTGCTGTCCCATTTTCCACTCGTTTCTCTCTTTCCCGCGCTCAATGGTACCGGGCGCATCTCTATATGCAGTTACTTCGTTGGACCTGTGTACCATTTTTCCGGTGAATCCAGAAAAATTCGTACAAACTATATTGCCCCCCTCGGCCTCTTCCGACTTTTCATGCTCTTCCTTGTGCTTGATTAAGCCGAAAATGCTTTTTTTTTTTTTCTTTCTCCCGCTTTATCTCTCTTTCTCCTACTATACATATACTATACGCGCTTTTACTCTTCTCGAGCTGGTCTCCACGTGGAAAATATTCATTAAAAAAAAACAAAAAAAAATATAAAGTCTTTCACCTCTACAGTGGAGAATTCATCTCGTCATGCTGAGTACAGACCTCTGAGCGCAAAATAAAGAGGACGAAGAGAGAGAGAGAGAGAGAGAGAGAGAGAGAGAGAGAGAAAGAGAGAGAGAGAGTGAAAGAAAGAGAGACAAAAGGATGACACAAAATTGCAAGTCTCTCTGTAATTGTCCTGGAGAAAAATAAATCTCCAGGAAAAATGTGTTCGCGTTTTATATTTGTCTCTCTCTCTCTCTCTCTCTCTCTCTCTCTCTCTCTCTCTCTCTCTCTCTCTCTCTCTCTCTCTCTCTCTCTCTCTCTCTCTCTCTCTCTCTCTCTCTCTCTTCCTTCCCTTTCCTTTTTATTTCATCTTTACTATATAGATGTGCTCAATTCTCGGGCTGTATAAAGTTAAGTAAAAATGCTTTCGCTTTTATTATTTTTCATCGTGGCATGAAGAAAAAAAAAGTTTTTGTTTTTTTTCCCCTTACGGACTTAAATTTAGAGTCACCGAAAATGTGAAGAGAGAAGTTCGTGAATTTTCGACGAGTTTTTGTATATTCGGACGTCATTACGGATTCAAAGTTTTGCGGTCTTTGTGCAACAAGTTTTATAATTGCAGCCATCGAAAGATTCTTGAGACCACGTACATTTGAATGTTGAAACGAAGTTCGCAAAAAAAAAAAAAAAAAAATTAAGGTGAATGTCCCAGTTAGTGAACATTTAACGGCCACGTTCGTTTTACATTTTTCAATCATATCTGAGTAGGATATCCAAAAACTTCAGTTTCATATCAACAATATCGTTCATGCTGAATGTATTAATATTGAATTTGTTGTGAAAACTTTGAAAAATCAGGACAAATAAGCAAATTAAAAATGCGTGTTTGATGTCCGAGTTACTGACAACCCACCGACTTGCTAGCCCAGATAATGACTCGACAGAGTCCCAGTTAAGGATGTACAGGCGTGCAGGTAAAAATAGTGCTAAGATGATGAAAATTATACAGATTGTTCTTATTTGTATTCTGAAAACCCGTGTGAAATTTTAACGCGATCGTCTAATCCGTACCGAAGTTATTTAATTTTTTAATTTTTCGTCTTTTAACATGAACTCTCATGGGAAACTGTGTCAGGCTGATGCATGTAATGACGATCGAAGGAAAAATGCCAGGTGACTTAAAATTTACATATTTTTAATAGTAACATCTGACACCTATATGGGAAAATTTCACGG
This sequence comes from Rhorus exstirpatorius, assembly GCA_963564615.1. Taxonomy (NCBI): domain Eukaryota; kingdom Metazoa; phylum Arthropoda; class Insecta; order Hymenoptera; family Ichneumonidae; genus Rhorus; species Rhorus exstirpatorius. The sequence goes on from CAUXCA010000054.1 coordinate 4,858, forward strand.
CTATTTCCTACATCGTTTGGGAGAAATTAAAAGAAAACTGCGAGAAAATGTGGCCGGCGGGTGAACGGGCGCTTATTCGACACCTGAATAGCAGCATGCAACACTGCAATTCAGTAACAGCCACCAATTTTTTTCGGGCCTATGATGATTTTTTTTTTCTTATTTCGCAGATATGATCGAGGCTGATTGATTTAGTTGATTTTTTGAATATTAATTTATTGAAATTGGCTTCCGGCACTAAAATTTGCCTCTCCAGCGGTATATCTATTACACTTCAGATTGACTTACAGCCGGACGCGCGACTCTAACCTTTGTCTCAAACTGTCAAACAGCTGTTTGGTTCTGACCGGACCACGGGAGCCAAAATAATTCTGCCAACGTAATCGTACGCGCGCGATACGATGAAATATTGCCGCGATTTCGGTTTGGGGTCACAGGTCTTATTTCGACTATTTATGCCACTCAAAATGAATAAAATTTAAAAAATATATATCAGACGCACTATTTTTATTTATTCAATTACTATTTAGTAAATGGGGGCTATATAATATTGATAATATTTACTATATATTTTATTTTTGAACGTTGGATTCCGGTCGGATTCCCAGACAAAAGTTTTCTGCCGAGTATCATAAATATTCGTGAATTACTCAAAATATTCAATAAAAGTATACCGAAAAACATATTTCTCGGCAATATTCGACCCTTTTGCGTAATAAAAATCACTTTTTCTAATTATCTAAGTGTACATTATTCATAGAAGTTGTGAAATTCCAAATTCGTCCAGATTTTGCTGGAATTGTCTTAATGAACTCGTCTTTAATGAACAGTCGGGAATCAATCCGAAAAAATATTTATTATATACTTTTATTTCACATTTACTAAGTTCCATTTACATCTATATTTGATGAATAAATGAAAAAAATTCAATACGTTGCGCAGAATTTCAAGGGGCTTGGAGAAAACTTGAAAAGTGTTTAGGTTATGGAACGACAATCAACAACTCGGACACGTCCTAAATTAATTGTCCCAGTTAATGACGGAATGGATGGAAGTGCCGATTTCTAAAGCTACATTCATAATAAATCGATAATAGTAACTACTCTGAACTTTTTCTCGTCGAAAAGTTGAAAATTCAACCTTTATTTGCGGGTATCGAATCAACGATCCGATAAAATGTATGTAAACTATCATTAAATATATACCGGATCGTTTAACAACTGGGACGCGTTCATTATCTGGGCCGTTTACCTTATGGGACCCTTGCCATTGAGAACTTGATTGTTTGGTTTCACTAAAGCTTGCCCCGTCGTGAAGCAGGAAAAATTTTATCGGCAAATATATGAATGGGAAGTTTCGCTTTTACTCCTTTAATTGATAATTATTTAAAATTAATATTGTCAGTATTTTAGAATTTTCCATCCCATTGATGAGGCACGAAGCATAGACAGGACGAGAAATAAAAAAAATAAAAATAAAGCATGGTTTTATTTTTATTTTATGGCTCTCTCCGAATATTTTCTCCATGGTCTCTGGGAATTTTTTTCGCCCCGCACCAGTGACCATTTCACAATGTTCGCGAGAGAAAACGCGAAGGAAGTCGGAGAGAAAAGAGGAACAGGGATGAGCCGGTTTTCTGTGTGTATAATCGCGATTCTCCCAGGCAAACGCTTGATTAAGTCAAAAATGTTTTAGCGTAAATCTGGGCGCGACGGGGGAGAACTTTATTGCGTCGTTGTGGTAAAGTAGAAAGAAGAGAGAGAACGAAAAAAGAAAGCTCGAGACGACGCGAATTGAAATACCACCTGAGGGCACAGGTATATATAACCCGACAGAGTGTGGCTGGGCAAACCACACAGGATAAATTGCTCAATATAAACGACGACAAGACTGGGAAGACTAAATGTTTCGAGGAAAAAAAAAATATTGCATTTAGGTAAAATAATGATAAAAATTTCGATAATAAAATTTCATATTCTATCGTCAAGTTTAACTAAAATGATAATAACAATAATTAAGCAAATTTTGTATACTAAAAATAATGCGCAATTTTGGTTATAAAATGTTGATAAATGAAAAGTAATATAAGAATAATAAATTTCCCTGCACCATGGGTAAGTATATTTTTTTTAAATAAACAATTCACCACCTTTTCAACCCGAAAAATCTGTATATATTCTGGAAAATCGATCATCAAGAACGATCATTGGTTATGAATTTGAGTCTTTTGCTTACAACAAAAATATTTATCCCATATGGAGTAAAATAAATTGGTCCCTTAATCGAAAAATTCAATATTAAATTTGTCAAACAAGTTAATATTTTTTCAGTCTTTAGAATTCCAATTGAGGACTCATCTGATCGATGTAGTGCAAACGTAACTACAGCTCGTTAATAATTTCATTATAAAATTCACCAGCCATATGAAACGTAAAAAAAAAAATAAAACAAATGATGGATATGAGAAATAAAATATTCAAGCTTTAGTGGCTCGAATTTCGACTAATAAATATACTTTTTTTTTTGCTCAATCCACGTTTATCGGTAAAATTGCAAGCCCAAATATACCATGCTCCAATTTAAAAAAAATAACACCCTATAAATATTATATTTATAATCACCGAGTCGATTTTTATCCTGAAATTATTATGAGACATTAAAAAAAAAAAACGTTGTGTGAATTCGACTTAACCAAATGAATTTACGATTTAAAAAAAATGATATTTTATCGATTTCATGTGCCACAATTTATATTAAGACTCTCCGATCGTGGCGGAAGTTGAAGTCAATTTCACGATGCTCGGTTGCCCACGAGAGAAGATCATTTGCCCGTGTGTGCATGAAAGCTCCGGTGGCTCTGTGAGGCCACGACGAAGGAACGTGTACGAGGAGCTTGCGAGAGCTTTTATTAGAAACAATTCACGGGTCGATGGGGATAAAATTCATCATAACTATATATACGTTGTGCATGAAGTGGCGTTACATCGAGAGCTCTCGGATTAATGTGGCAGAAGAGAGGATTATACGGAGAAAAGTTACTAAATGTATTTTCATCACACACACACACACACACACACACACACACACACCTGTGGACATGTAAACGTCAAAAGGACCGATCTTGCACATTTCAATATCTAATAAAATGTTGGATAAGCCTTTTTCACACTGAGAGCTCAATATTTATGTGCAAATAAATTTATGTGCAAATAAACACCCTTGCTCATTACTGACCAGTTCTGAACGCTATCGAATAAATAAAAAAAATACGTCGATTCCCACCTATACATGTTCCTGGTCAATAAAGATGGAAATTACGATACAAAAATTGCTCAAAACTAATTTTAATAATCAAAGCATTCGTTAATGTTTTTTTCGCAATATATTTTCGAGATTAGAATGTTCTGACCAGAGACCCGTGTTTTTCATTCAGAAAAAATTACCAGATCTGGGCTTACTCGCATGTGATTCGTGTGCCAGAAATTAATCTTTCGTAATTTGAAAATCCTTTAGAACAATGATTTTGTGAAACTTTGAAATTTTCGGAAGAACATGAGCCCCAACTCGAGTAGATTCGGATCTATCGAGCCAAAACTGTCTGCGCGGATGGACTGACGAGCAGGAATATTTATTATCGAATTTGCCAAGAATCGCGAGAGGGGTTGGAAATTTTATGAAATTTTGTTTTTTTTTTTTTCCAAAAATGGTCATAAATTTTTTTGCTCTACGATTCTTTGTTACGCGATACTCTAAATAATCCTTCATTCACAAATGAATACGCAAAATCCGAAATTTTTAGCATCGAATTATCGTTAAAAAAAAGTCAGCCTAATTTAATAAATACACAAAACTGAATAAACGATTGTTAACCGTGATTTTATCGTGGAATAAATTTTCAATGGTATTTCACAATCATCCCTGCTCGTGAACGGGAAAAAAAAACGAGAGATGAAGGATACTTTGCGAAAGGGCTCGGTTCTTTTTGCAAGGAAAAGAAATTGGCTAAACTGGTAATCAAGTTTGCCGAGCTAGAAAGCACCGGGAAAACTGGATACTGCGGGCCATGGCATACATGTATACACCAAAATATATAAACATACATATATATATATATATATATATGACATATACCCAAGCTAACTACAGCAGTATCCCTAGCAGGATTTAAAAAAAAAAAAGCGTCAGGATTCTGTACATTTACCTCTTCAACTACTGGTCCGGGCAACGTTTGGCGAAAATATAATTCCCCTATCTCCCTCTGCTCTCTTTCATATCTCCCTTCCGTTCCCTTTAACCCCCGAGCCCAGCTCACAGAGTCCATCGGCTCGAAGTGTACATTTTTTTTCAATTTAATTCCGGGATCCTTTATTATTATTTTATTCATAAATATAGCGTTCACGATTTTATATGCACGTTTTTTTGACATTTCAAATTAGCTCAAGAAAAGTAGAGCAAAAATAAAAGCACAGAGAAGAATCGAAATAAAGATGGATGTACAATTTCATTCAAAAATCAATCCTACTTAATTAAACCCAAAGGAACGATGAGATGAACGAATCGTCAGATAAGTCTGTCCTCTCGTTGCAGAGTATTAGCACGAAAGTTAAGCCTCAAATACTGTCAACCCTTAAAAATTAATTACTCGACTTACCTTCTCAGATTCTCAAGGGAATTTCGCTTGGGACTGACATTATCGGGGGAGCTTATAGGGAGTTAGTCCATGTAATTATCGTAATTTTTTAAAAAATCATCCCCCACGATCTAAATGTGAGTAAAATGACTATTTCTTTTTCAGCTAAAACCACAATATATACAGAATAGAGTCACACCAGCTGGTGAAGCTGTGTATGGTCAGTTCGACCCTACGACCCCTTGGTTTACCATAAGTCTTTTAAGGGGGTGGATTCCACTGAATTCATTCGATCTACAACCCCTCCGAGCTCATTCTTTTTTCCGCCCTCTGAGCTTTTCCGCGTTTATCTCTATATAGACTTTCAATCTCTCTCTCTCTCTCTCTCTCTCTCTCTAGTTCTCTTGCTCTATGTCTCGCCCTTTACCCTCTCGCACATTTGGCACTCTTGTCCGACCCCGATCCTTGAAAACATCTGAAACACGCGGTGCTGATCCTGGGAAAACTTTCACGGGCCATCGAGCTTTGGGCACGAAGGAAAACTCTTTTCCTTTCGGGTCTATAGACCGGCTACTTATGCTACGGTTATTGTTTCCAGTGTATTAGTAATAACGAAACGTGGACGAGATGGAGGCGCGTGGAAAGGAGACGCAGAGTGTCTGTGTGTGTGTGTGTGTGTGTGTGTGTGTAGAAAGAAATAAATGTCTGGAAAAAATGCGTGGGTTTGCTTATTTGTGGCAAAAAAATTCCGAGCAAGAAAGCCTCGGTAATGTCTCGAAAGCTTTTGAAATGTCTAAAGTGCTTTTGAAATTTTGTGGCTTTCACGCATCGTCATAGAAAAGTATCACGGAGAGTTTTAAAGAAGAAAGGTAAATGGCGGATGAAAGAATATAACCTCAGGGGAAAAAAAACGAAAGAAAAATATGCAAATTTAATGTTTTTTTCTTTTCTTTCTTTGCGCATTGGAATGGAATTTTTGAGGTTTCATCAAATCCCGACTCCGAGACACGAAGATCTCGAATTCCATGTTTGAAATAGTGGACAATCTTTCAAAAGATCCTAACGACAAGTCCGGGTCATGTATTTGTGAATAAATAAAGTTATAATTCAACCCCTAATATGAAGATCATCGAATTAAAAAAAAAAAGAGAAAGACCGATTTTTGATCTAAATTATTGTTCAACAATCGCATCGCAAGAACGAAAGTTATGCAAAAAATTCCGGCATAAAACCAAACCCCATGGAAAAAACTTTTAACCGATGTAGAACGTTAAGGTCGAAAAATGAACGATCGACGAGACTTGGAGGGTTAAACTGCTCTAATAAGAACTGAGAGAGAGAGAGAGATGGGAGAGAAGGGAAAAGAGATGAAGAGAGAGTGTGACATCGCACGTTCTACTTCAAACAGTAGAAATGAGCTGGTTGTAATGAGAGGGCTCTAATGAAAGCACAAGCCTGGATTCTCGTTTCACATCCCTTTCTCTCTCTCTCTCTCTCTCTCTCTCTCTCTGTCTCTCTGTCTCTCTGTCTCTCTGTCTTTCTCTCCCGCTCTCTTTCGTTTCGTTTCGAGAGACTTAAAAACCACGTCGACAACGATCAACGGAACACTCGACCCAGTAGATCGTTCACGAAGGGTCTGAACCCAAGAGAACGAGAGAGGGTCTTTGTCGTCGTGGTCGTTGGCACAGATACACACGGTCGACTGGCCTCTCTCGTTCCTCGGTAAACCTTGCCGGATAGAAATGGCACGAGCGGACTACACGGGAATGAGAACTAGACTGTAAACGAATTTTCCACGGGGATGTGCGGTGAGCCAGAGTCAACGGGAAATATTCAGTCGCGAGGAAAGAAGGGCTTGGGCTGACTCGAGTTATATTCCTGGATGATGTTGACCCAGAGAGACAGATGGCGAAAGACGTGAGGAGCGAGAGGGACAAAAGCAGGTCAATCTCAAAGCAGAGTATTCACAGAATAAAGTGCTTTTTGGAACATTCCGGCACATAAAGAGTGAGTGAGAGAGAGAGAGAGAGAGAGAGAGAGAGAGAGAGAGAGAGGCAGCGAGGAAAATTCACTCGAATCGAGGACAAAACATTTCCCTAATCAAATTTGTATTTGCGAGTATAATTAACAAAATTTTTTTGGTAAATGAAGCCATGGAAACATGAGTCTGATTCATCGTTACCGTCTAATTAGTCGAATTACATGGGGCCAGAAATACGAGAGCAGGAAAGTTGAGGAAAGGGAAGAGCAGAGAGTAGTAATGAAGAGGAAGAGAAGACAAACTTCTTGCTTCTACGAAAATGGAATGGCATGATCAACGTCAAAGTTTCGTGACTCGGAAATCGCTGCAAAAATCTCATACGACCCAGTAAACATATTGAACAGTAGGGAGCAAGGATTTTTGTGTACCTATACAAATAATGCTATAAGCTCCGGAATTTATCTCCTAAATTAAAAAAAAAAAAAAACTAATTGAACACCTCGTCGATAATTACATTGAGCTGCGGGATATTTAAATATGAATTTGAAGTTAGTCAAACACCTATTGGACCAAACAGACAATGAATAATGCAGCTTTTTCAGGAAAAAAATTCGAAATTTTTATTTTCCAAATAATCGATCGGAAATGACTTTTTTTTTTTAAACAAAAGTCCACCATTTTTGTAAAGTTTTCAACAGCAACGAAAACTGCACTTCACCATAAAGTCCCACTTCATCAACGTCAGAGCCTACGCTCGTCCGTTCACCCGAGCCTGTTATTATAATACCATATTGTACCTTTGGCAAGAAGCCAAGTAGGAAATTACACGAGGATTTTTCAAGACATGGCGAGATAAAAAAAAACGAAAAAGTCACAGGCAAAAGGGAATTTACAAAATAAAATGGAAGGCTGAACCAGGGGAAACCTGTAAAATTTTTTAACAGCCCTATACTTTACTCGCTCGACGAGCATCACGATCGTAAAAACAGCCTTTAATCCCGTATCGCGCAAAAATTTTTTGCAATTTATGTGGCGAACCAATGGTGTAGGCGTCAACCAAATTTATATTTCTCTCATCCTTGTATACGTCGTGCTTTTTTTTTTTTTCTTCTTCTTCTTTCTGGGACTTCTCTCGTTATAACTGTACTGCGTTAACGGCATTTTTATTTTTAACACACTTGCGCGAATCTCCGATAGAAAAAAAGTTCGAAAGAATTGCATGTATATATAGACGCGGTTGTGTATAATGCCGGGGTATGAGTTTCACGTATCACAAACTCTGTGGCACGAGCTTGCGGCATCGCGCTGCAGCTGAAGATAATCCCTCGGAATTTGAGAGACAGAGAGCGCGCTCGTATAAAGCTTATAAAACTCGGTCAAAGTTCTAGATCCGTCTGAATCGCGAGACCGCGAAGCTGCACGAGCTGCAGCTTTCGTCATCTTCGTGGCAAACGTCACTATTGCGATGCGAGATCGTATCTTTTTTTTGTTACGAATTTCAATGGATTTTTTTTACCCACGAAACGAAGAGAAAAGCTCATGAAGCAAAATATGCAAAATTTTTATATCACAGAATCAACATATCGAACGATCGAATTCGCGTGATATAGTTCAACCTCAAATCAACATCGGCATTGATTCTCATTCGGACGGAATCTCGATTCCCCATTTGGTTCACCCCAAGGAAATCATGGCTCGGGTTCAATGTGCTTTTGGCCCGAGGGTGCAAACTCTGAGGGAACCGCAAACGGTTGGCGGATATGTCAACAGTTTTGAATGAAGATCTCGGCAAATGGCTACGTCGCTTGTTGGCCTTTCTTGGTTCACAATACTTGGCAATACAACACCTTCAGGCTCAAGGATTAAATTCTCAAGTACACATATACCGTATTTGCAAACTCCGCGAAGCGTATACGCCTCGCGTTTGAGTAGCACACTTCTCTCGGTAGAATTCATGACGGAAATCAAAATGCACATTTACGGCTCTGCCCGAAACTATTGTCGAATAACATTTATACCAGAATTTATGGACTACCAAAATTGGCTCTACGGAGAAACATACCAAATTAAAAATCTATTGAAAATCAACTCTACCTGATATGAGCAGTGCCCAACTTTTCAAAGACAAAATAACATCTCTACCCAATAACATCTCTACCCAATAATGTCCCTACCCATTAATATCTCTATCCATTAAAAGCTCTACCCGCTAACATTTCTACCGAATAACATCTCTACATTGCAACATTCCATCCATATAACAGTTCTAACCAATAAAATCTCTACCCAATATCATCTTTACCCAATAACATCTCTACCGAATAACATCTCTACCCAATAACATCCCTACTCATTAACAGCTCTACCTAATAACATTTCAACTTAATAGCATCTCTACCCATTAACATCTCTACCCAATAACATCTCAACTCAATAGCACCTCTACCCATTAACATCTGAACGCAATAGCATCTCTACCCAAAAACATCTCTATCCACTAACAACTGGACATGTAACATCTATATGTAATAGAAGCTCTACCCAATAAAATCTCTACCCATTAACATCTCTACCCAATAACTTCTCTACCCAATAACATCTCTACCCAATAACGTCTCTACCCAATAACATCTCTACCCAATAACATATCTACCCAATAACATCTCTACCTAATAAAATCTCTACCCAATAACATCTCTACTATAATTTCAGCATTCCGAACAAGCCTAAGAAATTACAAGCCTATCGGAGATGAGTAGTGCCAAACATCTTTATCCAATAACTCCTCTACCAGAATGAGACTTCCGCTAACATCTCTACCCAACTCCAAGTTTTTCAGATAACAACTCTACGGCGTATTATCCAGGTAATCTGCTAGTAATTTATCACAGGACAGCTCGGAAAGTTATTATCCAGTAAACTTATAATTGGATAGAGATGTTGGCGAAAGCCTCACTCTATTAGAGTTGTTATTGGCCAGAAATGTTATGCGCTGCTCACACACTCCGGTATAGTTATTTTGTGGTAGACTCATTCGAAATGTTTTAATTCTGATAGAATTGTTATTCAGTAAGTTTCGGGTAGATTTTTTAATGTGTCAAATCAACAAGCGTAAGTCGGCAAAACTCTCAGTTTGAGAAACTTCAGAAAGAGACTTCAATTCCAATGATACAGAAACTCGAATAAAATTGAAAAAAATAATATCTAACCCTATGAAGTTGCTGATTATATCCAACCAGACTTGCCGTACTTGCATAGTAGCTGATACACTTAACCAAATTCGTGGCCATAAATAACAATAAATGTTCGTAAAAGAACCGAAAATGGCAAAGTAAACTTTACGAAAGTACGAATTGAGAATGTACGGTCTATCCCAATTATTTGTACTCACTTGAGAAAAAATTTTGATTAAAAAAAAAAAGAAGTTCTCGATGCAACAACCGTAACGATATAAAAAAAATCTTTTTTTAACGTTAAATTTTCGTTCCATTTTATCGAATAATAAAACGCAGCGAATTTCCATCGTAATTTCGTACATATAATAATAATAATAATAATATTAATTCCCACAGAGGCTGGAAGTAAATTTCGCCAAAGTGTAAACCGGTTACAAGTTAACGCTTCCTGCTCGGTACGAATTATTAAACGAAACTGCACCTGCGTATATTCTCTCGCAGACTCTTGTCCCATACTTTTAGTTATCCCTTCTCTGAACCATCTCGGCCCCATCGTCCCGTTTTACCCTTGGTTATATATGCATAACGTGTATATCTCGAGTGTTAACCACGAAATGGCGGGGATACATGGACTATGGGCAGAGCCAATGGTACGGAGCAAAGTAAAACCACAACTTGACAAAGTATCTGCTTTTGCCTCGTTTCTGCGAGCGTCGTAACGGAAGTTAAAATACGAAAGAGAGAAGGAGAGAGAGAGAGAGAGAGAAAGAGAGAAAGATCGAGGGTGAGAATAAAGCTTTGCTAACGTGACTCTTCTATTGTTGACTGAACAATATTTTCAGCCGTGGGGACAGCGCGAAGCGATGAAAAATGCTTTTAAACAAACAAAAAAATGTAAATAAAATTTTTATTATTTTCTGGGTAACGACTCGAGAAAATTCTGGGGAGAGTTAACCGAGCGTTCGTTTATCATTTTTGCCACACTGGGAAGGGATCCAGCGTGGATTGAGGTGAAAGAACATGGGACGAAAAAAAGGGGGGGGGGGACAAAGAGAGGTATACATGAGAGGAGGAAGAAAAAATGAGGGATGAAATGGGACGAGTCAAATTTAAATTTTTTTCCGGATTCGTCGCTGGATCTAACGACTTTCTTAACGACCCCCTCGGTAAAACCGACGTTTTCACTCGTGCTCTTCATCCTCATCCCTTTTTGCTACGACTATTTATACGATAGAACGAACAATTTTGACGCTTGCATATTCTGCAGATCTCGCACTGAGTGGAGACCTTGTTCTTTTTACCTCCCCAGTTTGACACAAATATATATATATGATATATGTATAGTGTAATGTGGTGAAATTGAAGACTCTCGAGTATTTTAGTTTTTGGTATTTTTTTGAAAAGCTGGATCTCGATTAAACAATTTCTTCGACGTTTCATCATTTATGATGAAATTATTTGAAACGAGTATTTTCAAAAACTCGATAATTTTGGTGGTGATGTCTGGAGTAAAAAAAAAATGTGAAAAAAATTCGTGTTATTTTCGTAGATCGGGTACTGCGATAACTCTCACGTTATAGTTGCAGGCAAATAAGAACAGGCCAAACAAATGTAGGTTTGAACACCATCAAACCAGCAATCGATTTTAGCAGGTCCGGAAGCCGAGTTAACACTTTAATTATATTCGACGATTAAGCCGAACGCAAAATCGTGCATGATTATATCGACCTGTTCGATGCTAATTATACTTTAATCAAACTCCCAGACAAGGATTATTACTCCGTGACCTACTTCGTGAGTTGACTAATTAATCGACAAACAATTTTCCATGTACAAATACGATTTTAGTCTCTCGTAAATTATAAATAAAATATTTATTAAAACAATTATAAATGAAATATTCTTTGGTAAGCACATACTAAAAAAAAGCCTCTGGATCGAGAAGAATAAAAATCTTCACAACTCTCCAAACTGTTGTTTCATCTATTGACTTGAGTTTTATCCCTATAGGTCGAGATTTTTTCCCCTTATCCCTTATCACAGTGATCAACAGAAATTTTTACACTTGTAACTCTCTGTTTCACACGTTTTTTTGTACAAACGTTCATGTTACACACAAACACACACACACACACACACACACACACATATATATATATATGTGTGTGTGTGTGTGTAAATGTATACAGGGACTTTGCTTTTTCTGAGTTGAGCAGCAAAAGCTCTTCGCGCGTATATACCCGCACCATTACACCCCAATGGCGTCCTTCGCGGACGTATACACGCTCGACGAAGCTCCAAACTTTTCGCACCCTTCCCGAGATATCCCTGGGGTGCTTACCCAGAGAGAGAGAGAGAGAGAGAGAGAGAGAGAGAGAGAGAGAGAGAGAGAGAGAGAGAGAGAGAGAGAGAGAGCGAGCGAGAGAGAGGGAAAGAGAGATCGAGACCCAAGGGGAAGAGTTAAAAAAAAAGGGTTCACGAGAATTTATGCAGGAAATCCGTGGAATTCGCTTGCTCGTGCTTGCTGGGTTTTCTGGCTGCTGCGCTTGGATTGCGCTTGCGAGATTTACAAAAACGTCGATTTTGCGTATATATTTCACGGCTCTATATCGAAAAACTTGGGCCATACACTATATCCCCTGACTTCTCTTCGTGCCTCTCTTCGTGCATCCTAAAGTTTTCTTCGTATCGCATAAAAAATACGAGCAATTTCAACTTTTTTTTTTTCATAAAAAAAGTATTAAAAAGAAACCCTCGCAAATTTTAATGGATTATATTACTCGTGAAAAAGCTGTGCTTTCATGAAGAACAAAAACGAAAAAACAATAACAAATTTTTTCTGACATTTCATGCCAGAGTGAATGTATGAAAAAGACAAAAGCAAGCAAAGTTAAAGTTTCAACTTACAAATTTTTTTTTACAGCTTGATTTGTTTTAAATTAATTTTAATTTTAACTTCCTTATTCCATTTAGCGAGTACAGAGTGGAGAAAGCGAAATTTTCATGAAAAAAAAAATTATTGTACACACGTTTGGATATATTTATAACTCGATGATAGAATATTCCGTTTGGGCACTGGTCCCTAGTAAAGTTTGCATACCAACATTTTCATTTGTTCTCTTTCTCTCTCTCTCTCTCTCTCTCTCTCTCTCTCTCTCTCTCTCTCTCTCTCTCTCTCTCTCTCTCTCTCTCTCTTTCACCTCTGCTAATACGTTTTTTTTTCCCTATATATGTATATCGAATAACAATGCAAACATCTCATTCGCACCGAAGATTCGTTAGTCCGAATTCCCCAGAGCGGAGTTCTATGGTCGAGGGGATATTTCCATTATTTTCGTCAACCCAGCTGCAGGCGAGAATATCCGAAAAATTTCATGCCTACATACATAATATATATATATATGCTTATAAAACCTCGCGGTATTTTATTCGGAATTTATGGTGAGTAGAGAAAAAAAATATCTTTTATTCGCCCCGCGTGAGTGTTTAAATAATTCATGAATAATCCAACATCCGTTCGGATTTACTGACGTTGATAAAAAAAAAAAAGAATTCGGGGAACAACTGTCGTAAAAAACGGGGCTACGTTTTATTGATTTTTTTTTTCGTGCAATATGGAATCCGAGAGATATCAATTACTTTGCATTGAATTAAGCGTTGATTTGGATACTTTTGTCAATAATTTATTCGCGTTTGAGCACTCGGGCCAAAGGACGCTTTTACGCTTTATTAAAGTTGTCCTGCGACGAGGGATGATTTGAAATTTGTTGAATTTTTTGTACGTTGTATTGTGGCTATTCAATTTTTTGCGGACGAAATTTTGAGTTTAAAATGAAGATGGCAAATATCCATGGACAGACCGAATGTTGAAAAACTATGTTGTATTTATATAGGGGAGTAAATATTCGCTTGTGTTTGTTCTGACTGTGCAAGGAAAAGAGAGAGAGAGAGAGAAATGGGACTGGAGCGAAAGTTCTCGTTTCGAAATATACAGTCGTAGGTACTTTAATTGGCAAACAGGGATATAGTACAGCGAGAAAGATGGAGGGAAAGCGTCAAAGGCCGAGAAACTGGCTCGCGAAACCGCAGAGCATATAGTACACTCGGTGAGAGTCCCGTCGATGTTCATGCCCCAGTAATTTGGCAAAAGTTTGAACACAACCGCGTGAGCTATTTTGAGTGACGCGCGTTGTATAGGGCAAAATAAATTAGAGCATGAGTTGAATTCGACTAACAAAGTTATTCAAGATTCCGTGACAAAATGCTTATGTATTGTCATATGCTATTCCATAATAATTGTGTTTCCTGTCATAATTAAAATCACGTTTTGTTTTATTCTTAATTTTAATGCTTTTAATCTTGCCTATCTCCAGTCTCCGATTTATACTTTTGATCCACTACTCCGTGCCTATTTTTCTGCCTACGATTTTTCTTATCCTCTTGACTTGTACAACTCTCGTTGTACAAGACTCGACCGGGGAAGTAAAGAAATTGAGACACGCGACAGTCGGTCTAGAATAGGGGTTGAATTTCTCGTATCACTCGGAGGTCTCTCTAGTGTCGTATCTCTACGCTACGATCTCCCCGAGGCCATAGCCAAATTTACGAGCGGCTCCCATTTATACCACGACAACGACGACGACAAGGAGAGCAACGGGCGGTCTGGTAAGCCGATTCACTGACGTAAATCACAGAACCCTAGCAGAGACTCCTCTCTCTCTCTCTCTCTCTCTCTCTCTCTCTCTCTCTCTCTCTCTCTCTCTCTCTCTCTCTCTCTCTCTCTCTCTCTCTCTTTCTCTCTTCCGCTCTGTCTCTTTTTCACATATACCCTTGCGAGTGTACAGGTAGAACATTCTCGTTTATTTCAAGCATATACCGAGAATATGCAGAGGGAAATGAAAACGTCCTCTTTCTTAAAGACATGTCTTTGAGAAAGCGCTATTGACAGGCAAGAGAGGGTCGACGATGATGATGAAAACTGAAGCACCGGTACGAAAATCCTCTCTTTATACTCAAAAGTTCCTTATCGAAACGTCATTAAAACTGCAAGAGGTTTATAACTCGTCGAAGGAATATATCATGAGCAGAAGACTTTGGTGGAGTACCCCACATGTATATATATATATATATAGAGGTGTATTCACCGAAGAAGGTAATCGTGCGTATTATTTTATACACGGGATATTCCACGTGAAGTTGAACAGCACATTTATAAATTTACCCGAAACTTTACTATCTAGAAAATCTCTACCCAATAACATCTCCACGTAATATAATTTCTACTCAATAATATCATCTTTACCCAGTAAAGTCTCTGCCTAATAACATCTCTTCCCAATGACATCTCTACCCAATAAAAACTCTACCGAATGACAACTTTACCCAATAATGTCTCTACTCGATGACATCTTTACTCAATATTATCTTTACCCAACCACAACTCTACCCAATAATAGCTCTGCCCAATAACATCTCTACTCGATAACACCTCTACTCAATAACGTCTTAACCCAATAACATCTCTACCAGAATTTCACTTACACTAACATCTGTAACCAATTACAAGTCTACCAGATGACAACTCTCCGGCGTAGCTGATATTGAATTACCGGCAACTAGGAATGTTATTCGGGCAATTTTTTGATACCCAACTATCGGCCACGCGCCGGAGAGTTATCTGGTAGACTTGTAATTGGGTCAATTGGGTAGAGTCGTTAGCTGATTCTTCTGGTGGAGACGTTATTCGCTAGAGGTGTTGGGCACTGCTCATTTCTGAGAGAGCTGTAAATGTTCCAGTTGGACAACAGTTGGAAAGAAGTGAAACAAAGCCTTCGCATCAATTTTACCAAAGCCATTCTACTTTATTCATCCCTCGCGACAACCCTTTCACAAATTGTACATTCAAAATTTCTTTCGTCAGAAAGAATCGTTCCATCTCGCCCTAACGATCCTGTGCAACGTATGCGCAGTTCTGCGTTATCCGCTTTAGAATCTTCACCGCAGTTTGTGTCTGTTACACAGTAGAAATTATACCCCACAGCTATATCTATCTACATCTATATCTATATCTATATCTATATCTATATCTATATCTATATCTATATCTATACACAGATATATATATCACAGCTATATCCAAAGACGTAGACAGTGCTTCTACGACGTACCGGTTTGTCTATATACCACCCCGGGAGAGAGAGAGAGAGAGAGAGAGAGAGAGAGAGAGAAATAGAGCCTTTATAATGGGGATTACGAAGCACCTGCTTCGAGAGATAAACGAGCGAGTGCAGAGTTGCTAAGCGTACCGCGAGGGGGTATAGAACAAGCGTGTATACATAGTTTTGCTTAACCAAGAGAGAGAGAGAGAGAGAGAGAGAAAGAGAGGCATGACTGACTGAGCAAGGAAGAAGCAAGAAAAGAGAGTGAGATAGACGAAGCGCGAAATATCCAGAGACTCTTCCTGAATGAAAAGGAGGAAGGACTTGATGGGAAATGTAATGGGGTTGCGTTAAAGCTAAGGGTTGTAAACGGATGCTCCAGAGATATGGAAATAGAGACTCAAACATACAGAGAGAGAGAGAGAGAGAGAAAGAGGAATAGAGCGATAGAGATGAAAGACATCTCTTGCGAGAATGGAAGGCAAAACATATAGATAAAAGGTGAGGAGTAAGATGTGAGCGAAGAGACTTTAAGATGTGTGTACTACGAGCCTTTGGCCCCGGGGCGACTTTGCGATGAACGCATATAAACATTATGTACACACGCTGCCGTGATTCTCTCGCGCTCCAAGATAGATACATGGGATATTTCAAAGAAAGTAGAACGATTCGTGGCTTTGAAAAAAAAAACCATCGAGCTTAGAGATTTACCGTTACAGTCATGTCCAAAAAGCGTTGAATAAAAAAAAAGTATATCGTTTACACAGCTTTTTCATCACAAGCTACCCTACTCGATATGAACCATATCTCCATAATTATTCTGACAAAAATTGTCCCTAAAATTCACGATTTAATCAACTTTTCAATTTGAAAAGTACCACACGTTACAAACAAATAGCTGCAACTTTTGAAGAATAAATATTTTTAGACTTCTGCTTGTCCAAAAATCTTTTTGCAATGTGCTGCGTAAGCCTGAGACTGATTATCATGGATTTTTTAATGAAAAAAAAAATCAAAATAAAAAATTCATCCCTTAAGTTCAATTGCATTAAAAAAAAAAAGAAATTTCCGCTAATTTCATAATTATTCATACTTTTCTGGCTATAAGGCAAAGCTATTTCATTAGTTTGGAGCTATTATTGTTATTGCAAAGTGCCTTTCCCACAAAAATTTTCCTCCTTCATCCGGACTAGCCTGAATGCGACGTAGCTGTTTCGAGTACAGTAGCAGGCAAGTACGAGAAAAGTTCTCCGAGGGGAGATATCGATCCCCAGAGCTTTTGTGGTCGTACGTTGAGCTCGAAGCAACGCAGCATCTCATGTGCCCACAGGTGGGATAAGCTTTAAGAAGACATGTATATGCTCGAAGAGTTTAACCAAAAACCACGACGAAGGGATCTTAAATCGTGATGAATCACTCGCCGAGAGAGATAAAGACAAAGCTGAAGAAAAGAGCTGGCAAAGGTGATTCTTTCTGGGCGTGACGGGGGGGGGGGGGGGGGGGATTTGGTGAACATGAACAGTTGCCTCGGGGCAAAGACTTGGCCAATTAACGCTAGAGAGCGTGGATTGACGCGTGTCTTTCACGGTCTTTGTGCGAAATGCACCGATGCAAAGAGCCAAGACACGTACATATAGGTCAAAACTGTTACTATCCACAGCTGGAAACTCGGAGCTTAAGCCGGCTTCAATTACGGCACAGTCAAGGTAATTCGCGCAGCTTGATAAACTTACTAAGATATTGAATGAGCGACAGAGACTTGGTCGTGTGTTGCAGTTAATTTAAAGCTCCCCAGGGCTTTGGGAACGAGAGAGAGAGAGAGAGAGAGAGATAAGGCTTATACAAGGATGATGAGAGGGGATATTATAGAGAGCAGGATAAGGGATCTGCGAGCAAAGCTAGCGAGAGATGCATCTGGCGTTTAGATTCGAGGATGCAGTAAACATTAAGCCAACGGGGAGAATATGGAAAATTTGAAACTCGGTCAACTTAACTGCCTGATGATGAGTGAATAATAAATTTAAGGAGATACGACACATCACGACACAAAGTCGACACAATTCTTGCATTAAAAATAAATCTTCTCGTTATAATTTATAGCCTCATTTTTCTTCCTTAAATTAATTGACTAATTGGAGTCAATTTTTTGCACAAGTCACTGGTGGCTTTGATTTTCGAAATGAATGTATGAAATTTTTGTACAAAAATTACTTGAAATTTATATTTAAAAAAAAAATATGTATCCATGTAGACGTGAAAGAAAAAAATTGGGGAACAAGGGCGAGAGTGAAAGGGCGAGGAAATAAAATATCTGTGGAATTTATTGCTCGAACTAATATCACGAGATTCGACCGAGGGCCATGCAGCCTCCGGGCAATCCCGATATAAATATATATCTGCCGGTTTCCTGCACCCTCTCGACGAGGATTCGCATGAGCCAGCATTTCTGGCTGGCCGAAAAAAAAAAAAAAACAAAAAAGCAAACTACCCCAAAATACCTCAAGCGTGTATCGCGAATACAAAAACGCTCACCCTCTTGCTGCGAAAACTCATGTTCGCAGTCTCCAGAGTTTTCCCGATTCACGAAATTTCGATAACGCTCCTCTGTCCCGATACTTCGATCTCATTGATCATAAAAAAAAAAAAAAAATACCAACCTCCATCAAAGGATGAAGAAAAATATTCGTAAAACTAGCGATCGAATATAGCTCGATAAATCTGATGCTCGTTAAAATAAAATGAACTCTGTGCCAAAAGACTGTAATTTAATAATGAAACAAAAAAGAAGAAAAAAAAAAAAAAAGAACCAACGAACATGAGCCAAAGAGAGTGCAGAATGAAAAATTCAATTACGCACACGCATGAACACACATTCGTGCACACAAAAGGTTCGTATATTAAAATGCTGAGCATAACATTCCTGTCATGCTCAGGTCAATGATATTTATCAATTATTTCTCAATGCAGCGCAATCGAGCTGTAAATTAAATGTATGTGAACTGAAAAAGCAGCCTTTTCATGATAGTTTCATATATTTTCTCACGCGATATATGGCAGCACATTGGTTCAAAGGACATCACGACGAATGAAAATCGGGATTACGAGCGAGTAAATCTGGC
The DNA here is from genome assembly GCA_963564615.1 of Rhorus exstirpatorius. Taxonomy (NCBI): domain Eukaryota; kingdom Metazoa; phylum Arthropoda; class Insecta; order Hymenoptera; family Ichneumonidae; genus Rhorus; species Rhorus exstirpatorius. The sequence continues at coordinate 23,922 of CAUXCA010000054.1, forward strand.
TCATCTCACACTTCGGGCAGTACCAGTCTTAATGTCCTCAGTTATTTATCTGATATTTTTACATCACGATGTATTCCGAGTTATTTTTTTTTTTATACGAATCGTGTCGGAGCCATGCATTGACAATGACACCGTAACTATCGTAGCTTGAGCCTTTGAACGGTCATTCCTTATAATCTTAACCAAAAGATGGCGCAGAAAGTTCCTCAATTATATACTCAAAGGCGTTATACACGCAACAATTAGCAAGACGTAATCAAAAGTACTTCGTACTTGGTACTTGGAAATTTAAGTACAAATACTCAAAGTGCAGATGGAGTACTTGGAAATTTAAGTACAATAGTTGAAATATTTTTAAAGTAATTTATACTTCGAGCACCATACTTCCAGTACATTGCGAGTATCGGGTACTTGAAGTACTGCCCAGCTCTGTTATTATAATATTTAACCAGGTACAAACGGAGGTAGAGTTTGATTTGAATTTTTTATCTCACAATCAGTTAAGGTTTATTTCATATTTTCATATCGTTCTTACGATTGGAAAATCGTTGTTTCAAGAAATAATAATAATCGTTATGAGAGTATTTTTAGTTTGAGAGAGCATAGCACGTTGAATATGATAGATATAGCGTATTGTTTGTTGTTACAAAAGTAGGAATATTCAGCTTTATAAGACTTAATTTTAACAAAAATATTCGTCCATCGAAAGGTACGAAGAGGCGATGAAAAGTGAAAATAGTTACTCTGCAACATATTTTTATATTTCTTGGTTCTCGTGAAAACATTGATTCCTATCGAAATGTGTGATACTAACTATCGAATAAAAAATCTGATTTTGTGATAAAATCTGATTTTGTGATAAAATCTTGCGTTACAACTGACCCCATCCAGTGTTACAACTGCCCCAGTATCCGGGATAGTTGTAACATTTTTTTCGATTTCTTTCGACAGGCTTATACTATTTTTCTATTCATGCTAAAGAGTCCTACTTAGCGTGATTTTGTCAGCAATTAAATGCTCTTTAATATAGTACATATTTGAAACATTTGTGTGATCATTTTGTAGTTCGAGCACATTAAGGGCAAAACCGCGAACTGTTACAACTGACCCAGGTCTACTCTACTTTCGAAAATTAATGAAAATTTCAAGCGAACAATCCTCTGGATTAAAAACAATATTTAGTTCAAACGAAACCATGACAAAAATATAGATATCAATAACGGGAGACGTTATCGAAAAATTTTTTATTAGCGGTGAAATAAAAAAAAATCGTCGCGTTCGTATTGTGAAAAAATGGAAAGTTCAAACGCATTTACCGGCAGATTCAATCAAACGAATATCTTTTTGCTCAGTCTGTATAATTACGTATCATTGCCCATAATTGCATGGAACGAAAATATTAACAATTATGATTTTTATTTATCGTAGCTGCGTAAATTATTATTAATAATAATTATTATCATCGATGATAATTCGCGTACCAACGATTTGTAAATCGAAAAAATGGGCACTCTCGTCCATGTCCTACGTTGATTCGTCGTCGTTTTTGAGTACGCACATACATATATACATACATAATACATACATATATATATATATATATATAACGTTACGGGGCATGTTAACGAAGGCATTCTCCTGTCGTGGATCCGCAAATTTTACTCGTCTGTTCGACAAGCAGACCGAGGCTCTATATTGCGTCAAACTCTGTTTCATCGATCACCGCAGCTACACGCGTTTTGATACATACATGCATACATACATACATACATATATGCATACACATATATGTATATACGCATACATAGATTTCGATAATAGTCTAACCGAACGAGAGAAAGATAAATACGAAGTGGGGAAAGGGCGAACGCAATCGTACATGGGACACGTAATAGCAGGTACATACATATATGGGTAACGGTACTCAGTATGGGATTGTAACCAGCGTGTATCGCGAGAGTACGGAGCTCTCGAGATTGTGTACGAAACGGGGCATCCTCCATTCTACTTCGTATACACCCATCAACCCTCCACCAACCCCTACGTTATACGCGACGACCGCCGCGACGTCCGGCATTCCATGGTGAACAAGCTAGCCCGGGGGTAGATTGAACTGGGAAAATTTCACACACGGTATAGAACATATGCGCGCACACATACACACACATGTATATATGCATGTATATACATATATATATATGTATCGGGAGCGCGGCTTCATTCGCGAATGAATTCAACGTAACGAGGCGCCCGAGCGAGGTTTCCTGAAAACCATCGTTCCCTCCAGCAGATATTCCCGTATAGTTATATCTCTCTCTCTCTCTATCTTACACACACACACACACACACACACACCCTCTCTTCCCATCTACGCGATGTAGTTCACGTTTAGCATGCACGTACGTCTATATGCAGTTTGGAGTGCTTTCTTTTTATGCATTTTTTGTACGAGTATACACTCGGATCTTCATTCGCTATACAATACATATATGTCATATAGGTATATACACGAATGAGAGGATATTGTGTGGGCATTGAACATAATCAGGAATGATTCTCTGGATTTGTAATTTTTGGGGGTAGGTTCTAGGTTTTTGGGGCTACACATTTTCTTTCCTCGTTCTTTGTTTTTCACGTTATTAATCAGCGGATAAGGAGCTATGAACGTATTCAAGAGTTGAAAAACGAAAAATCAGTTGCTCGGGTGGTGCATCGAGTATAGGGAAGATTCGCCGTCTCGAATATTCGTTGCTTCTTTTTATTTTTTTTTTATTTTGGGAAGTCAAAGTTTTAAAAATGTACTGCTATAAACGAGGACGATACGTCGTGTATGTAACTGGCAATTAAAGTGTTAAAAAAAAAAAAGAATACATAAATAAAATAACGTGGTTGAAAGTAAAACACGACTGAGGTTGCATCGTCGAAAGTTATGGAAAATTAATTAAATTATATGAATAATGAAAAATAATACAGGAATGGAATAACAATTTGGGCGGAAAAGTTAGGCACTGCAGATTTTACTTATCAATAAAATCATCCCCATTTTGCTTCCCGTTTTTGTGAACAAAAAACATTCCAGTTTTTTTTATAACAATGTGTTCAGAAGGTGCCAAAATATCAAGAAAACTCATTTTGAAAGAATTTTCTGGGCAGAAAGGTCTTCAAAGAATTGAAATTGCCATATCTCTTCAACCAATTGCGGGCTACGATGCTGAAACTTTGTGCACTACGGAAACATGGAATCCTCCTTATTTGCCACAATTATCGAGAAAATTTATAACGGGTGTCCGATTTGCGATGATTTTGAATTTTTCAAAAAATTCTGTCATCGCTCTAACTTTGCTAGATTAAAGGATATTCGCCTAAAACTTTTTATATATATAAATAGATCAGGGCACAAGTATTCTTGGTATTGAATTTGGCAAGAATCACTCGAGAGGTTAAGATTTTTAAGGTTAGTTGTACTTTTTTTGGGATTCTGTCATTCGGGGATTGTGTCGTTTCGGGATCATAACTATCTACCACCGGGGAGAGTTATCTGGCAGACTTGCAATTGAAGTGAAGTTTCAGGTGGAGTTGCAAATTTGCCTTTTTTTTAAATCCATAATAGGCTCTAATGTACCGTGGTAAAATTCTCCCAATGTTTTGTTTAACATTCTTATGCAGTTATTTTGGTTTTTTCGGTGCTATATTGACGTGTCATTTTTGTTTGTGACGTTTAGACGTGGTGACCGCATGAACCCAAAGCTCAAATTGTCGAGCGCCTGGCAAGAACGAACATTGAATAAGTTTGTCCTTGCCAGTGACTGAGGTAATCAATCATTTTTTTTTTTTTAATTACATGAAGAAGTAATGGGAAGATCGAAATCACCGTTTGGCTAAAAGCTAATGCGATATATATACACCTGGAGACATAAACAAGTCTAATATCAGCGAGCTGCCGGAAACGCATTTCCATCGTGTTTCCAGCCTCGTGGTTAATGGATTGCACGGAGAGGCAGCAGGGACGGAGAGTATACTCGAACGTATACGAGAGAGCGAGAGGTCTCTGGTTCTCGTCCGAGCGGTATAGGGAGACCCCGAGCCCTCTAATCTGCATCCCTAACTACCCTCGCAGTTTATCCCTATATCCAACGTGGATAGAGACGACGCGCTCTTGACTCTCCTCTCGCCTCCGAAGAGAGAATGCAGCAGTAATACTGACGCGCACCCCGGTGATGGTACCACCACCGAGAGCGAAAATGTTGTCACCCATTGTAAATATATATATATATATATATATATATATATATATATATTAGTGTGTATGTGTGTATGTATACAGTTTTCCCTCGTCAAGTCCCTGGGGAACAGGAGCGTCGAGCATTTAAAAGCCTCACTCGCTATCCTGCCTGCAGAGCCTTCGTGGCGTTCCAGAACATTCTCTCTCTCTCTCTCTCTCTCTCTCTCTCTCTCTCTCTCTCTCTCTCTCTCTCTCTCTTCTCTGTATCTCTCTAGGTCTATTCTCTTCGTCCTCGTTAAGGGATTTCGCTATCTCTTCGCGAGCTTGGCAAAAGCCAAGTCTCACCGAATTAGCCGTGCAACGAGAGGCTCGATGGAACTACTCCTCCTCCTCTCTCTCTCTCTCTCTTTTTGTCTTGCTCGCTTTCGCTATGCGAGCGGTTTAATCGGAATGTTATCGGGGTGGATTAGTACCAGTCTCTGGAACGAACGAACCGATTTTCGGTACGTCGAACTGTCTGCCTAACGCTATCTCCGTTCGTTCATACACCCTTCCCAGAGGCCATTTTGTCCGACGATTTTTCCGTCTGCCTGCTGATAACTTGAGAATTTCATACGAAATTCGAGGCCTTGGAAAAAGATTTTTGAAAAAGAAAAAAAGAAAAATTGACTTTTTCGATCCCTGACTGCGGGGAAGAAGTCTTGAGGATTCCCTCAACTTTCGGTCCGGGATCGAAAGAAATTTTTTTTCTTCAAAAACCCACTTCCCAAATCTCGATCTCACACAGATCTACTGCATATTCGATCACAACCGCGATCCACAAATTCCCAGCTCAAAATTCATGGGTCTCCCAGTTGAACTGATCGCAGTTGCTTCTGGTGGTTCATCATTTAGTTATACTTCTTCGGGATTCTGTCATTCGGGGATTGTGTCGTTTTGGGATCGTGACTATCTACTGCTGGAGAGAATTATCTGGCAGACTTGCAATTGAAGTGAAGTTTCAGGTGGAGTTGAAAATTTGCTTTTTTTTAATCCACAATAGTCTATAATGTATCGCGGTGAAATTCTCCCAATGTTGTATTTTTTTTTTTTTTACTTTTGTGAAAAGAATAGTGTGACACAATTATTTCACTCCTCTACGATGAGGAGAGGAGTTTTGATTTGGTGGACAGGCCTATAGCGCATCGAGGAAATTTTTTAAAGACGAATGAAGAAAAATAGAAAAAAAGCTCCGAGAGAAAGAAAGGAGGATTGAAATTATGGCTGTGAGAAAAAAATTTCAATGGTACTGTGATCTCGAAATGGAATTCAGCAATAAAATGAGTGCAAAATTGAAAGAAAGTACAAGAAAAAATTGTCTCTGCGAACTTTTTGTTTCCAGATACGTTCGAGTTTCGAGCTTTGTTTTCGTTTGAATGAAAATAATAATCATTTGCATCGCTGAACTAATGAACTGTAGATTTTCAAATAGAAATAAAATTTCAAAATTTTATTTTCAAATAGAATAGATTTTCAAATAGAAATAAAATTTCAAAATTTTATTCACACAGCTACGAATCCCAGAACGAGAGAAATTGATTTATTCGAAGTAGCTAAAGTTTATTTCGATCGGACAAAAATTTGCCTAAAAATAAAATCAAATCAATGTTGTTTCCTTTCATTAAAGAAAAAATTTGGATCGCTGAATTAATGAACTGTAGGTTTTCAAATAGAAATAATTGTCGATAATTTGTTATGAAAAATTGATATATTCGAAGTAGATAAAGTTTATTTCGAGCAGACAAAATTTTGCCTAAAAATAAAGTCAATTTAATGATGTTTCCTTTAATTAAAGAAAAAATTTGGATCGCCGAATTAATGAACCGTAGGTTTTCAAATAGAAATAATTGTCGATAATTTGTTATGAAAAATTGATTGGATATATCACAATGAGCAAGTCAGCAGAAATGAAAATTGACCAACAATCTTGATTATAATTTCATGAGGCATTCACTACCAATTTTAGTATTTTATTCACACAGCTACGAATCCCAGAACGAGAGCGATTGATTTATTCGAAGTAGATCAAAATTATTTCGATCAGACAAAATTTTGCCTAAAAATAAAATCAAATTAATATTGTTGCCTTTAATTAAAAAAAAAAAAATTATCTCTCTCTCTCGGATACTCGTTACGAAAATTTTCACTTGCGCTCCGGTCGCTCCTTCGCTCCACTTTATGCTCTCCCCACGCTCGTTTATATACGTTCTCTCTCGTAATTTATATTTCCCATTCCCCGAAATATCTCGTAATCGTCTCTTGGATTCAGCACTCAAGTCAATTTTTTTTCTCCACTCGATGCGTGACGACCGCAGTTTTTTTTTTCTTCTTTTCTTTTGTACTCGCTCATCGAACCTCTCGTTTCCGATCCTTAACGGAACACTCGATCCACGACCGAGTCCGTACTTTTACCCTCTACAGCGATATTAAAATTAATGGGCTGCGCAAATCGTCGTTCATTTTTTTTCTCCCCCTTCCCCGAGATAACGAGGGTTAAGGTGAGCTCGGAGGGGTTGGACGCTAAATCATTTCTCCTAACCCGTCAATTGAGAATTTTTCGAGAAAACGCAAGGGCAATTCGCCGGATGTAGCCGCTCTAATTTCATGAGCAATGAAAAAATTTGAAGAAAAATAAAGACGAGTACGGTGAATGTCCCGCGCAGTTAGTGAAACTTTAACCTTCCGCGTTCTTTTTACATTTTTCAATCATATGCGAATACGATATCCAAAAACTTTGGTTTCATATCAACAATTTCGTTCATGCTGAATGTAATAATATTTAATTTTTCGTAAAAACGTCGCAAAATCAGGATAAATAAGCGAATTAAGAATGCGCGTTTGATGTCCGAGTTACTGACGACCCGCCAACTTGCTAGCCCAGATAATTACAAGACAGAGTCCCAGTTAATGAACAGTCGGGAATCAATCCGAAAAAATTGTTATTATACTTTTATTTTATATTTACTCAGTTCTACTTACGTTTATGTGATGAAGAAATGAAAAAAATTCAATACATTGCGCAGAATTTCTAAGAAGATTGGAGAAAACTAAAAACTGTTTAGGTTATGGAACACGAATCAATAACTCGGACACGTCCTAAATTCATCGTCCCAATTAATTAATGACGGAACAGATGGAAGTGCCGATTTTTAAACCTAAATTCATAATATATCGAAAATTTGAACTAATCTGAACTTTTTATAGTCGAAAAGTTGAAAACTGAACCTTTATTTGCGGGTATTGAATCAACGATCCGATCAAATATACGTAAACTATCATTAAATATATATACCGGATCTTCCAGCAACTGGGACGCGTTCACTATCTGGGCCATTTACCTTATGTTACATGTATGAAAAATATGATTGTCAGATAAAATCACTTAAGGAGGTTCTTAACCCAGAGAAAAACGGTAGCGATGATTCTAAAATTTGGCGGGAGGTTTGTGCTGGTACTAGGAATACACCGGAATTATTTCAGATTTTTTGACTACGTAGTTGAGGAGGAAAAAAAATTAAATATACCGCTTATACGTGGGGCTCTTATGGGAGAAGTATTCGAAACTTTGATTGGAGATTATTTTAGGAGTGAAAAAACGGTAACATTTGTCCGAAGAACCGCTTAAACGATAGATTAGACCTTCATAGATATAATTTTCCCATAAAGAAAGTTTTCCACCGTGGCCGATTGTGAAATATAGGGTGACTGAACCAGTGAATGAACACCTACCAGTGAATGAACGGGCTTAGTATTTTAATTAAACGAGCAGAAATATGATTTTATTATTATGAAGAATTTTGTATTTATAATGAAGTGAAAATTCTGAGAAAACATCTAGTAGTGATATTATTTGACGCTGCGAAAGATTTGCGATGCTATGGATTTTTTTTCGTACTTGGGGCGCATATTTATGAGAGACAGTCATGTTTTTATAACCATCTGACTATGCATCGATTACCAGAATATTCCATATCACCTGGATAAATTTTTTTTAAATATGTGTAATAATTTTTTCAACGTTATACATTGCTAAGCTTCAATTATATTAATGAATTTTTGGTCAAAAACCCAATATTGTTTGCGATATATGGCCGTTTATTCACTGGTCCAGCTTTCTAACCTATTTCCAGTGATTGAACGAGCGTTGAAAAGGCTTTTCACAACCTCAAAACGCACGAGTATGATATAATATTAGTAGTTCTATTGTACGTTCATTCACTGGAAAGATACTAAGAGTTCATTCATTGGAATTTTTGTTCATTCACTGGGGAATTGGTAATTTCGTTCATTATAATTTTTTTTATACAAAATCCTTGCGAACAGGGCATTTCAAATATTTTTTTTATATTCTGTGAAGATTGTTCTATAAGATATAATTATCTCATAAAGAAATTCGTAATAAGCTAAATTATACGGCTTTATCGAAATAGAAAAAAAGGCTTATGCGTTCATTCACTGGTTCAGTCACCCTACTTGTAAACAGAATTGAGCGTGAGTAATGGCAAATTAATCAAATGAAAACGTATTCGGTGAAACAAATGCCTAACACAATAACCTACCCCGCACGTCGCCCGCGTCGCGTCGTGACGTTCCCCCTGCCGCACCCAATAGATCTTAAGAACCTTCTTAATTATCCAGGGATAAAATTTATGGAAGACCTTTACTAGGATTTTTGCTCCGACTTCCAATAATGTAGACTGTTTCATAATTCGATTAATTATTATTATTTCTTTCGTATTTTAATGAAATAATAATATTAATAATATTATAATAATATATTTTATACTATAATATATAACATTGATATAATATTATAATATTAATATCAATATTGTTAATTATATTATCAAGAGAGTATTTTGCAATAACTTTTCATTCGAACTGCGTCGATCAATGAATGACGCACTGGGTAAAATTACATTCGGGGGGGTTACGATAGGGCAAGAGAGAGAGAGAGAGGATGGATAAAAGTTACTTTATAACACCACATTAATCGGCAATCTTCTTGCCCGGAGATACCCCGGTATGTTCTCTGTATGAGCAAGGCTACGGAGAATCCCTCGAATCTTCCGGGGTGTTTTCACCCTCGGGCATCTCTCTTCGGCTCCTTATAATCTCGCGTTCTCTTCGTCCTCCCCCCCCCCCCCCCCTCTATTCGCGACGAGACACTCGCCAAGCTTTTGCTACTCCACGCGGGGTAATAGTGTCGATGAAACTTTTAATTGCTAAACGCCTGAGTGCAGCCTTATTGAGTCTATTCACCACCGAAGTATAACACTATACAAGTATGAGTATATATATATATATTATATATTATATATATATTATATATATATATATCTATGACGATAGTTAAACTGCCGGGATATATAAATATATAGATATATGAAGGAGCATGGAAAATCTCGAGTGTCGTCGAGTGCCCTTCAGCCTATACGGATATTCAAGGGTATAGCACTATATCGAAAGATCTTCTCGACTCTATGCATAAGGCTCTTCGCCAGATTCTCTGTATTAAGGATCTGGCGAATATTGTCGTTGATCTTGAAATTCAGTCCTTCGAGTTTTTTTTTTTTTTTTCCTCAATTATTCATTATTCTTATGGATACTTTTAATTGTTCAAGAATAATAACGCAAGCAACGAGAGCCGAGTACAATGATTCTCCGACAAAATATAATTAGGAAATAATTATTAATTCAATTACTGTAAAATAATAATAATAAGAAACAAACAAATCAAAACTTTTCGAACTATTGAGAATAAATCCTAATTTTTCAAGAGTAATTTCCATTTTTTCCGAGAAGAAGAAGAAGAAGAAGAATAAGAAGAAGAATAGTTATGGAGCTTTGAATGAATAATTGAAAAAGGACGAAATGGCGTTTACGAAAATTCGCGACAAACGACATTCTCTTTTGCTGCTTGTACGAGCGTGCGACATACCGCGGGGGTTGAAATGATTCAGCGTGGGAGCGAAGAAAAAAAAAAAAAAAGTTGCGAGAGAACAACGCGAGTTGAGGAGAAAAACGTGAAAGCTCGGGGGTTACAAGTTTTTGAAGATGAATATATATATATATATATATCGAGTAAATCGAGACTACATGGTGTTCTCTCCCTCTCTCTTTTCGAGAAGAAAGTTAAGTTATCGAGGCACTTTGCATAATTTATCCGGGAGCCTTCAAAGCAGAGACTTACTCAAGCATATATACAGCATACATAATACGTATCACGAGCAGTTCTCGTCACTGCAAACTACCGAGATCACCGCGATTATTTTTAGAGTGTATTAAAAAAAAAATTAAAATAACGAGATAGAAATGGTCTAGGCGTCGCAAACTTCGAATGGGTAGTCGGCAAACGAAGGAAAGAAAAAGAATACGAAGGAAAGACGAGGAAAAGTCGGGGGAAAAACTGGCTGAAATGGAATAGAAAATGATAGAGCATAGTTTGCACTGCGTAAAGAAGAAGTAGCCACAAGGGTAAATGTAAAACAATTTGCATGGAAAAGTTTATTCTCTTATTTCCTGAAAATCCTTCACTCCTTTTCCATCCTTTATCCGAGAACGTGAAACATGTATATCGAGAGACTCGGTAGAGTCTCGGGACAAGTACATTTCCCGCCGGCTCGACGAAGTATCTATTCCCGAGCCAACTCCGTCCACGCGCATTGCCTACCTTTGTCATGCATTGTAGAACAAATTAATGGATAATCATAATTTCTAATCATAGTTTCATTACATAATTCGATAACGATCTACCGATTAATATCAGAATTAATTGAATCGGTCGACACGTTATCGAGTTTCATGACTTTCACAATTTCATTGGGTCACTTTTATCTCACTTATCGTCTCCTCATCGTGTATGTCACGCAAGGCGAGTTTCTATGGCCCGTGTCACGCAAGGCGCGTTTATATGTACGAGGCACACGGAGCGGCGAATGGGGATCCGCACTGCCAAACTTAGCCGCGTGGCGGCAGCATCATAGATTGCGCCTTTTGGCGGAGCTTTTGAATCTTTTTAATCGAAATAAACATTTGTATTAAAAAATGAGTTCTCCTCAAGAGAAAATATTACGAAATCAATTCAAAATAATACAATATTTTACCTAAATTAAAACACTAGTTGATAATTGAATTTAATTAACCCATTATGAGTAATTGTTGTGTTCCGTTGTGTACAAGAGAGGGAATTTTTTCATTTCCAAAAGACGATAAACGTTGGAGTCACGATAATTGGTATCACTCGGACACCAGAATTCTGGATCGAGATATAATTACTGATGCATGATGTATCTAATAATTGAAAATTATCACTGTCATCGTAGAAGAACAATCGAAAAGAAACAAATATTACATTATTATTTTAGAAATTTTCGTGATGCTATTTGCGAGATTATACTTTTATTTATGTACCTAAAATTATATTTTTAATATCGCGTACCTTTTTTTATCAAATAATGTATTTTTTTCAAGTAAACATATCTCTAAAAATATAGATCGCAGAAAAAAAATGATCCGAGGTAAAAGTCATAGTTTTTCATCACCTTTTCAATGAAATCGGTATCATAATTTTATCGTCCTTGTAAACTAGATTTTTTTACGAAAATGTAAAAAATGTTCTTTTTCTTCGAAAAACACTATTTTTATTTTGCTGCCGAATTTACTCAACCTTCGGGCATGTGTGTAGATTTAGTAGAAAAATCGCCAGAATCGGAACGTCAACCCTTCTGGCTTAAAAAAAACGATGCAGGTGTTACAAAAACTTGTTTATTTACGGGAGAGAGCGTTGATCTGTTCAAGAAGGATAAAACGATGCTAGTCGAAAACTTGTATTACAGAGCTATTGTTTCGCAAAAGAGTTCCATAATATCAATGATATTCGAGAGACAAAAGTTGTAGACATTACCCAATGATTCCAAGTATTGGGAGCGATTTCTCCATCCTTATAGATACGAAACAATATGAATTATTCGTCAAACTGTTTTTTTCAAGGATATGGAATGTATGTATTCAGTGCCAACACAAAATAATCGATAGGTTTTTAGGAATAAAACATTTTCAGCAGGGTAATTCTCAGTTTTATATAATTTCACATGATTAGTTTTTTTTTTTTAGTCCAGAACCCCTGGCGGTCCTATTCTGGAGATTTTTTTTTTACCGAATCTACACATGTGCCCAAAGGCTGAGTAAATTTTGCAGCAAAATAAAAGTGGTATTTCTTGAAGAAAAAAAATGTAACTTTTTCATTGAAAAATTTAGTTTACAAGGATGATAAAATTTTGACATGGATTTCATTGAACAGATTATGAAAACTACATCCTTTACATAGAATACTTTTTTCTGCGACCTATATTTTTCGAGATATTTCTACTTGAAAAAATATAGTATTTCTAAAACGGTTATTGAAAAATCTGAAATAATTCAGATTATGGAATGGTCGAAATTTGGCATACAGGTTATTTAATATGTTATCCGAACATCCGTGCAATTTAAACAAGCTTAACCATCCCGAACCCGAGATATTTTCACTCAAAGTTGGCTTGATTTACACGTAACATATGCGCCATGCATGCATGAAGAGTTAGTTATTAATTCTACCGTCAAAACTAAAAATAAGAAGGTGATGAAAAAAGAGAAGAAGCTAGAAAGGGATGTCACGAATAATGTGAAAAAAAATTCAGGAAGATATACGATTTAGTTTTTGAGACATTGTACGTGAAAGAGGTACGTCTATGAGCCTTGTTTCATATGCGTGCTTGCTCATCGCACTTCGCCGTGCCTACGCTCCCGCTTATTCCCCGCCGCCGGTCGCGGAGGTACTACCTTGACTAGTTTTACAAACTGGCAAAGTTTCGAAAATTTCGGGGAGAGTCGCAAAAAAGTGGCTTGTATGGTGGAGAATGCTTCATATATATATATATATATATATATATACTAGGGGTGCGTAGGGCGCTACGCGCCCTCACTTAGGGCGCGCATTTAGGTTGTTTTAATGAGAAAAAGATCCTCGCGAAAGATCTAACAAAAAAAAAATTACTTTGAAAAAAGACGTGATATCACAATAAAAAACGCCTCCGGCGAAAAAAAATTGGACAAGTACATTTTAGGTATTTTTCCCCACACAAAAAGCATTGATATCATTATACGGCCAAGTCATCGTCACGATTGAAAATAATGATAAAATATGTTCCTACATTATACTCTCTTTCACTTACAATATACCAATTGTGAAAAATTGTCAAATAAATTCAAATCTCACGAAAAGTTATGACTTAAATTAAACCTTATATGGCGGGGGTTTCATCAACATGAACAACACCTCTAAACTACATCCTTAAAAAAGTTATGAAATAAATCAAATGTCAAAAATTAAAACACAAGAACGAAATATAAGTAGTACTTGGCGCTACTTTCATTTGATACATATATTTCGATGTCGAACCACGGTAGTGCCAAGTACTTACTTATATTTCGTTCTTGTGTTTTAATTTTTGACATTTGATTTATTTGATAACTTTTTTAAGGATGTAGTTTAGAGGTGTTGTTCATGTTGATGAAACCCCCGCCATATAAGGTTTAATTTAAGTCATAACTTTTCGTGAGATTTGAATTTATTTGACAATTTTTCACAATTGGTATATTGTAAGTGAAAGAGAGTATAATGTAGGAACATATTTTATCATTATTTTCAATCGTGACGATGACTTGGCCGTATAATGATATCAATGCTTTTTGTGTGGGGAAAAATACCTAAAATGTACTTGTCCAATTTTTTTTCGCCGGAGGCGTTTTTTATTGTGTATTTATATTTAAGTGTCATTTTGAAATAAATTAAACGTAAATTTTGATTGATTCGATGGAAATTTCTCTGCAGTCTTGTTTAAAATTTTCTACGACTTTCCCGAGGATTTGCAACGAGAAGGATGTAATATTTGGATTAAAAAAAAAAAACATTCCAACAATTTCTACCAACTTCTCGAGTTGCAATCGACAGAAAAGCACTTCAAGAACTTTGTCGAGTTTGAGCTTTTTTTAAACTTTTTTTTTAGCTCGCGACGTGAAATCTTCTCTCTCTCTCTCTCTCACTCTCTATCTCTCTCTCTCTCTCTCTCTCTCTCTCTCTCTCTCTCTCTCTCCCTTTCTCTCTCTTTCTTTCTGAGGTTGTTAGCACGAGTCCCAAGGAATCGCTAAAAATAATTTCCTCCCTGGGAGGTGGAGAATCGTCGAGTATAACTACGACCGAGACTGCGAATTCTCGAGACAAACCGTGTGTGTGTGTGTGTGTGTTTGTGTGTGCGGCGTTTTATTCTGGGTCGTTGTAAAACCGTGATTGCTTTGGAAAATCAGGGGCCACGAGAAAACGAGAGAAGAAGAATAAACGAGTCGAGAAATAAAGGATAAAAGGGAAATGAGTCATTTTTAATCCATTGAATTTTAACGATTGAAGAATTTCTTTTCGTTCTTCATCGAAAAAGATGGTGAGAAACTTCCAAATGGCAAATCTTTGTCAAAAATGATTCAAAAATTATTTGAGAAGTTGAAAAATTGTACAATGCCTTGATTTTTGCGAAATTTCGTTTCAGTCTTCGGCGATATAAAGTCAAAATCCCGTCATATAGGATTATAAATATACTTGGTTTGAAATTGCAAATTTTTTCTATTCGCCTGTACGAGTTAATAACTATAAAATTCGTAGAGAATTCACTAAAAGTGCACATTATCATGCGCGAGATTCGTCGACAGACGAAAACGTTCACTGCCTTTTTCATCGTACGAGAAAAAAGACCGGAAGTAAAATCGAGAAAAAGATAAAGATGTGAAAAAGTGGATAATGTGATTGCACTCCAACCCCACTCTTTTTTTCTCTCTCTCTCTCTCTCTCTCTCTCTCTCTCTCTCTCTCTCTTTACATTTTGCGAGCCCATCCGTCGTTTCAGCCACACCAAAGTGCACTTTGGCGAATATCAAAAAGTTTAACGACCAAAACCTCCTCCGGCTCTTATCCACATAGCACGAGGATCCTTATATTCTATACTGTACCGCGAGTTCTCGTTTATCCTTGCTCCACCGATTATATTGAGCTCGGAGCCAAGATTTTTTAATAAAAATTTTATAATTATACAATTACATACATATATTTATAGGAATATTATTTTTTTCTCAAGGATTTTCCATTGCAACAATGGCAAATCTTTAGCTCAGAATAGATTGAGGTATTTATTATTATTATCTGTGCAAGAGTGAGTTTTCGCAAAACGTGTTAGCATTATACAGACATTTACGAGACTCAAAGAGAAGGAGAGAGAGAGAAAGAGAGAGAGAGAGAGAGAGAGAGGAAGAGAAAAGGGAGTTTGGTACAGATGGAGGACAAAAAGGATACAGAGAGGACGAAGGAACAGCGATTCCCTTGAGGAACGGATAATGCTTTCGTGCTTTCGAGGACCAGAGAATGTTTACGCGAAGAGTCTGTCTCTCTCTCTCTCTCTCTCCCTTTCTCTCGTTGAAACGTTAAGAGAGAAATAGCTGAGAGTAAAGAGAGAAAGCTGAAAGAGGTCTGGAAGTGCACGATAGACACAAAATAGAATAAGAGAGAGAGATAGAGGAGAGGAACGAAGCTTTGGTGGAGCATCTCGCGGGATTTTCCACGGAATCTTAATTACCCTCCTTGCCATTCTCTCGCATTGCGCTCAAAAGGAGTGTGAGAGAGAGAGAGAGAGAGAGAGAGAGGGTGAGAAAGAGAGAGAAAGATCTCTGGTGGTTCCATCGTTACTCGCACAAGCTCCTATACTCGAAATATAAGCCCTTTCACTTGGGTCTTCTCCAATAACGTAGCCGGGTAGTAGTCAAAGCCAGTAAGTACACAGACAGCTGGCTACTTCTCTTTCGCGAAATTCTACGAGTTTCCTGTCTGCAGCGTGCTCTCTCTCTCTCTCTCTCTCTTTATATATACGCGAGCAAAAGTACCCTCGACATGCGTGCTCTGTCCTCGAAGATACTCAAGGGAAAACAATCTCAAGACGTCTGATCGCCAATTCACGACGGGGAGGAAAGTGAGGAGGCGGGGATCACTCGTTCTCAGTTCTGGTAGATCGTGATCACTCATTCGATTGGTGATAACGATCACTATTCCGTTTAATACTGATATTTAAAGGATCCTTTGGATATACGGTCACGTGAAAATTAATTCTACAGTCGTATAAGCGTCTTCGATGAAGAGCTCTGGAGTTACAAATTTTTTTTTGACGTTTCATTTTCTCTGTTTCTTTTAATTAAATTTATAAAATTTCACAGGCACTCAAACTTGGACACTTTTTTAATTCATTATATTTATCGTAAAAAAAAAAAAAAAATTATTTCTGCATGAATAAAATTAATAATAATATTGATATAAAATAATATAAAATATAATAATATTAATAATAATAATAATAATTATTATTATTATTATTATGTTTATAATTTTAATTTAACAAATCTTGAGTGCATAGAAATTCATCCCTCAAAAACTATTAACGACAAATGCTATTTCTGTAGAATATTTTTATCGCAATACAACCATGGAATGAGATCGCTGAGCGCGTAAAAATTTTTATGAACAAACTCTTTCATTCGTGAAAACTCCTTTGTCAGCTTTACGTGTCCCCTTAAATTTGAATGTATCGAAATAAATTCACGCGAATAAAATGAAGTTTTACTTCGAAAAATTCACTATATAAAATAATAAAATTTTGTTTCCTACAGTTTCGATTTTTTTCGAAATTTCCTATGCTCTCGAAAAATCGTCAAACTTTTTATGCACTTTCTCTCTCTCTCTCTCTCTTCGCAAGCTGCGAATACGTAAACACGGGCGAACACATTTTACACGTATCATTTCCACTTTCGGATTCATCCCGGAGTTTAATTTAAAACGATCGCGCTTAACGACTCCGTAACATCGAACGAAACAATTGACCTGATCCGCGGCAAGACAATAAGCACTCTCGAAACGAGTCGAAATGAACGCCGTGAAAACCATTATGAGAAACACGACTATTACCCGACGTTCAACACCATCGTTTTACCGTTCCTTCCATCATGAAGCTCTCGTGATAAAACGAGAATTGAAATTCACCGGTAATTTCGAAAGTTGGCGTAACGACCGTTCGCGCCACTGCGATATAACCTGCTCTCGCTTCTCATGATGAGCACTCTTCTCACAACCATCATTTTCTCAGTTCTCTCTCTCTCTCTCTCTCTCTCTCTCTCTCTCTCTCTCGCTTTTCTCGGGTCTTCCTGGCTCTTTGGGTGGTAAATTTTACAACTTTTTTTTTCCCTCGCTTACCATCGATCGACGAAATTTACGCCTCAGATTTTTGCTCGTCGTTTACCATAAATTATCATTTTTATTACATCGATGTCCGAGGTCAACGACAAATATATGTATAGGAGGAGGATGAAAAAGTTGGATAATATATTGAATTGCTTCTCCGATTGATCGGAGCGTTCGACTAAACGGTTTTTATTTTTCAAATCATTTTTGTTGTATTGAAAATTTTCATTTTTCGGACTCTGAAATTCGATTATGGCGTATGTTTCGCGAGTAAAAACCAGGGGATCGTACTTGCAGTTATATAAGAGAATCAGTGGAAAAAGCAAAGAACGAGTTCACAGAGCAGACGGTTGTGTAACGGATCTCTATAGAGCTACGTGTCGTACTTTCTTTTTGATAGATCGTCCGATCTGTCACGAGAGGAAGAGAACTACCCTCTCGGAGCTCCCATGTATTGCTCTTTCCTCTCGTGTTCATCGTTCATTTCGAACCCCCCCTCGAACTACACGGGGTATTTCGTCTCGTATTATAGTCATGCATGATTTGAAATTTCAGCAGAAATTTTTCGAATTTTTTGGAGCAGAAAAAAATTTCTTAATAAAAATAAAAATTAAATGCGATAAAAAAAAAATTTTGACATTTTGTCACATCGTAAGCTGCATTGTTTCGAAAAAATAAAAAAATCATCAACGTTAACGAGTAAGCTCGTCTATTTTCGTCAATCAGAATTTTAAGTTCGGATAAATGTAGGGTAGACGTACCAGTTATGGCCACTGTACCATTTTTGGCCACTACGCATTTCCCTCGATTTTTTTTTTTAAGTTTCAAAGCTGTGTTTCTCGTGTCCAAAGCAGTGTTGGATAGCTTTGTAATTAATTAATTACAAATGAAAAATTACAATCATATTTTGTAATTGAAACAATAAAATCAATTACAAATTACGATTGTAATTGACATCCTCTTTCGAATCAATTGCAAATTAATATATTAATTGACATCTCTTTTCAAATCAATTACAAATTACAAAAGTAATTGACATCTTTTTTCAAATCAATTACAAATTACAAAAGTAATTGACACTTTTTTCGAATCAATTACAAATTACGGCTGTAATTTGTAATTTAAATGTAATTAATTGCAAATAGTAATTGGATGCTGCCCAAAACACTGATCCAAAGTCATTACGACCCATCGAAAATTTATATTTTATCAGTTAAAGCTCAATTTTCGGTTTAGAATCACAAAAAAAAAAACTTACATATCAACTAAAATACCGGAAAAATACGCGGTCACCGAAAGTGGTACATTCAAAATGCGATTGTTCTATTTGTGGCCAGCTTATGATCACAAATATAGCACACCTATACCACTTCAGTAATATGTTTATGATGCAAATCAATAACTATTTTTAACTCCAAATGGTGAAAATGACAGCTACAAGATAATTTCCTATTTGCTTATTTATCATGATCAGAAAAGGTTTTAAATGATAACAATTCGATTATGTGTACCTTTTATAAGTAATATCGATCACTTTTTCAGTTATAAATTCGCAATAATGCGAACACTGTTTGTAAATAAATGTTCAAAAATGCTTAAAGTGGCCAGAACTGGTACGTCAACCCTATCTTGAATCACTGAATGAAAAATTCTAATTAACAAAATAAATCATAATTTGTCTCTTCGCGAGGGAATGAAAATCTGAAGAAACGAAGAATACATCGACGTTATCGAGAAAATTTATCACGAATAATAACAGGAAAATGTTGCTGATGAATTTTCGTATAAAAGATGATTGAACGAATCATCGGAAATTTTTATTTTTTCCCCTTTGGATACGTAGAAGTCCCTTTATATAAATATATACCTATAGGACAAAAGAGAGGGTGAACAGGGTCGCAATAACCATCACCAGCAAGTGCCGCAGTACGAAAATGCAATAAACCGGTATATGTACACAATCACGTTGCTCGCCATCACGTAACGTACACAAGTCAAGGCATCAAAATTTTACACGTACACGTTTCAACCCTCCCCCATCCCCATTCGTCCAGAATTCTCTCTCTCTACCTACAAAATATTATTTATTTTCTCGTCCATTAATAAACGAATATTTTTTGTATATCTTTGTTTTTCATCCCCCTAGAGCTTCACCCTTAACGAACTACCCTTGGCTCTTCAATCTACTTCCTCGATGCATTCCCAACGCTATATATTTTTTTTTCATTATTGTTCTCTCGCGTTACATCATAAGACGTATTACCTCAACGAGGGTTGATTAATCGATGAAGATTTTTATTTTTTCTACTCGATTATTATACGTCATAATTACAGGGAGGTAGGGCGAAGGGAGGGGATGTGATTAATCGTTGAAAAAGAATTTTTTTTCATCGGATCTTGACAACGAAAACGTAGAAACAATGAGCCTATTCGTTCATCCCTCTATCGTCAATTCCGTCTTTTTGTCGAAAGGGATTTTTTCTTTTTCCCCAACTAACCCTCTGACTCATTGACCCGAGATATTCAGAAAGAAAGGATAAGAGAAGAATAGAAGGTCGCGAATAAGGGATGAGAAAACGAATCTTCTCTAATTTACCGCATTCGTTGACGCTTCACCGGATAAGAAGGCAAAGAAACGCGAAAAAATTGCATTTCTGTATACTCGCGGGGGCTCTCTTCTTTTATTTTCGCTTGGGTGCGATGATTTTTAGTACACGAGAAGGAGGGTGAAGTTTCTATATAGGATGAGAGGGTGGTGAGAAATGCTGGCATGAGCTCGCAGAGCTACGATTTGAATAATTTCACGGGAAATTACCGTCGTGACACTGGTTGCTTCGGGGGGGGGGGGGGGGGGGATGAAAGTGTCTATGTGTGTGGATATGAAAATCTCTCTCTCTCTCTCTCTCTCTTTTTCTCTCTTATGTGCCAGTGGCAAAAGGATAGAAATCAATGCACTTGACGCTGAACGTCGATTGCTCTCGGCCCTTTTTTTCCACCCTTTCGCACACTCGAGGGTGGAAAAAGACGTATATATTTCGACGGAAAAATTCGCGATTTTGTCGTAAAATTTTGAATGCTAAATCTGGCAGAAATTTCGTTTTTACGCAAAAAAAAATAAATAAAATACTGCAGACGATATTGAAGTCGTTGGCAATAGTTGAACGTTTTGCGATAAAAGTAAACTTTAACGAAATTTCGTTTTTTTTTTTCTTAAATAATAAAAAAAAAAAAAAACCCGTCTAGACGCAATTTAAATCATTATAATCGTTTAAATTTTTGATAAAAATCGTCTCTAACAAAGTTATTTTTTTTTCTCTTCTAACTGGTGCTATGAAAAAAAAATTGTCCAGACTATGCTAATTTCGTGATTATTGATTATTCAGATCCTCATCACGATTTTATTATTAATCTTTAATTGAAATGTCAATGCCTGCGAGAGATGAGAAGTCCTCCGTATATACTGTTAATTGTTTTACAAGTCAAACGAGAGTGGAAAAATAAGAGGGAATAAAATGAAAAGCTGTTTGAGCAGAAGCGCGCAGCCTCTCTGGTTATTCCGCGAGGTTAAGGATGGAGATTTTCAACGTTCCAACTTATACCGCTAATCCGGAAAACCGCCGAGTACTCTACGTGTTTTCTTTTAATCCGACTACGATCATGACTATATGTCGATTCTCCTGAGGGTATTTTCTTCTCGGCTCGCGGTTTGGACGATCTAATTTATATGTCCTTCATAAGTATAACTATGGAATGTATGAATATATAATATGACTGTGAGCTCAAGTTTCCCAGTCTGGCCTCATATAGACTTTTCGTGATTAAGTGCCTGAGCAAAATTAAAAATGTCATCACTCGGAATAAAGTTTAGTCGAGCGAAAGCTTTATGCCATCCGTTCGAATTTTCGTTTTCTTTATTATTATTATTATTTTTTTTTTCATTATTAAAAATTATATTTGACTCGACTGCACTTCGAGAAATATTTGTTAAAATTAATTAACCCTTTAACAGCTGAGTTTTTTTTGGAGCGTTTGGCAAAGATGGTACATGATGAATCTGAATTCATGAGTACCCAATGTGAAAAAAAATATTATTTTAGAATTTTCCTAGCCTCAGAAACTACCCCCAAATGAAAAAACCACCCCAATCGCTTGAAAAACATCTTAATTTCATTTTACATTGTTCATTTCTGGCATAAATTGAAGAAAAGTCATTCCAGAACACGCAGTGGGATTCTGAAGAATTTACGGATCAATCAACCCTTATGAACTACCCCCTCAATTGAGAGAAATTCACCTCCCAATGGATATAATGTTATCGTCTCATTTTCTGTTATTTTATCCTGATCTAAATCGAAATATGAATATTCCAGAACACATGAGCATATTCCGAAGGACTTACGGACAATTCCGACCCTTATGAACAACCCTTCGGTTGGGAAAAATTCACCCGCAACGCATAAAACGTTATTACGCATTTTTCTATTATTTCATCCTGATCCAAATCGGAATATGAGTATCCTGGAACACGTGAATAATTTCTGAGGAACTTACGGATCATTTCAACCCTTATCAACTGCCCCTCAATTGAGAAAATATCACCCTCAATGCAAGAACTTGCCCCTGAAAACACCACCACCATCTCTTTCCGTCTGAATATGCACACAATTGTTACTGTTGGGGGTAGTTTTCGATTAAGATTTTCTTGCTACAAATTTTTTATGTGTTTTCAAAAAATTTATATGAACTGAACATCAATAAAAATGCATTTTCAGGTGCATCACCACTGCTAGGGGCGGTTTTTGATGTTTTGTTACTGTTAGGGGTAGTTTTTGATTCGGATGTTCTTGATACACATTTCCCATGCATTTTCGAAAATATATACAAATCGAACATCAATAGAAGTGCATTTTTGAGCGTATCACCATTTCTAGGGGTAGTTTTCGATGTTTCATTCAGATTTTCTTGTTACAAATTTTTTATGTGTTTTAAAAAATTTATATGAACTGAACATCAATAAGCGTGCATTTTCAGGCGCATCACCACCGCTAGGGGCGGTTTTTGATGTTTTGTGACCGTTAGGGGTAGTTTTTTATTTAAACGTTCTTGATACACATTTTCCATGCGTTTTCAAAAATAAATATGAACTGAACATCAACGGAAGTGCATTTTTGGGCGTAACACCATTTCTAGGGGTGGTTTTCGATGTTTCGTTACTATTAGGGGTAGTTCTCCATTCGGATATTCTTGCTACAAATTTTTCATATAGTTTCAAAAATGTTTATGAAGTGAACATCAATGAAAGTGCATTATTGGGCGTATCACCATTGCTAGGGATGGTTATCGATATTTTATTACTGTTAGGGGTGGTTTTTGGTCCGGATATTTTTGCTACAAATTTTCGATGTTCTTTCAAAGCACACACTTGAGATCGCGACTCTAAAAAAAAATTCGCCTGAAAGTTATGCTCATTTCTTATTTTTTCGCAATTTTCGCTCTATTCGACAGGGTGTAAAACTGAAGGGGTGCAATCCTTGCATTCGCCGAATTTTTCATGATTAGATGCATTCTTCATCTTCAAAATGCGACTTTAACGATGTCGATATGTTTATT
Source organism: Rhorus exstirpatorius (assembly GCA_963564615.1). NCBI lineage: Eukaryota > Metazoa > Arthropoda > Insecta > Hymenoptera > Ichneumonidae > Rhorus > Rhorus exstirpatorius. The sequence goes on from CAUXCA010000054.1 coordinate 47,101, forward strand.
TTTCTGGATGTTACGATTTTTCAAAGTAGGTTAGACGTATGTGTCCCACTAGCCGTTAAAGAACTAAACTCTCTTCTGAGTTTTGTCAACTGATTCGAGAACTTTTATTATTACGATCTCAAAATAAACCCAATGCATACTGAGGCTGCACGAAAATTCCTTGTAACTATATTTACATACTTCTATACAATCATAGCCGGAACCAAATTATCTAAATTAAATAAATTCTCTTCTCGTCTACTTCATCTATTTTAAGAATTTTCTTTCCCGATAAAATTGAATTTCAGCAAAATTCGATGTACACCGAATCCGCTTGAAAACTTGCATACAATTCGGCATTATCGATTTTTTAACCTAATCAGTACAGATGAAATAAAGATCAATGGAGAATGATGAAGGCGTACACGGCTTCGAGAGAAACGTGTCTTTTTAACCTGAAAATTTGATAAACTCGAAACAGAGAACGTGCTGCGCATCGCAGGAAGAAAATGAGGATTGAATACCCTTGTAGATTGGGGGGGAAAAAGCCGCGAGTAATGTCGAATACACGAGAAAGGGGGTGAAAGTTGCTAAATAAATAAGAGAGGAAAAGAGAGAGAGAGAGAGAGAGAGAATGAAATAATAGAGAAAGGGAAACCATCCAGCATCCAACAAATCCCGAGGATTTTCGAGTAGCGAGCGGATGCGACGAGAGAGAATAGAAAGTGAATGGGGATGAAGAGAATCGCAGCAATGTCAGAGACAATGAGAAAAAGAGGAAGATGTAAAACAGAGAGAGAGAAAGAGGAGAAGAAGGATGAGGAGAAAGAGAAACAAGTGAATGGGGATGAAGGGTATCGCAGCAATGTCAGAGACAATGAGAAATGGAGGAAGATGTAAAATGGAGAGAGAAAGAGGAGGAGAAGGATGAGGAGAAAGAGAAACATGCAGGATAGGAGAGTTCAGTGGGCGCGAAGCGAGTGTGGGTAAAGTTGCGTTTATTAAATCAACAAAAGCCCCCCGGGGGGGGGGGGTGGGAGCGAATGCGGGAGGAGGTACGAGAGTTTGGTAGGGTGAAAATGGAGTGAGAGATGCAGGCGAAAGGTTCGTATGTTCCATGGGGCCGGGAGAGCCCTGAAGCGCGAAAGCGAAAACCAGTACACGGAGAGACGCCGGCAAAAGTACGTTATGACGAAGCACAAGCTTCGCATATATATATACATGTTGTATACGCGAAATTGTGGTCGCATAAAATATAAACAAACCGAGAGATGAAAATGTGCATATAACACATTTTTACCAATATTGGAGACAATTTATTCTTGCAGAACGAAAAAACGAGTGCTTTGATAAATAAAAAATGAAAAAAAAAAAAACGTTTTAATTATTACAAATTGACAATTGTTTTCTTCCATCATTTGTTATGCAAAACCGCTTCAACTTTTTTTTTTCGCAGAACAAAAAAAAAAGCGTATGGCTCAAACCGAGAAATATGAATGTGGAACTTTACAAAAACTCGTTAATTACGATACTCGCTCTCTCGTCGAGCTCCTCCTGAACAAATACAATAAAATTGCCCGTATTTCTCGAGATAAATTATTGATATGCCACATCCCATATTCCCTGGAATAAATTGTGATCAGGAGGGAAAAAGAGAGAGAGAGAGAGAGAGAGAGAGAGAGAAGCTCGATTCTCACTCTGCGCTCAGGTTGGCTTTCTAGATCGTCGTTGGGAGAGAGCTCGCGATTTTTTTTTTTTTTTTTTTTTTAATTCATTCGGGATTCTCTTTCGAGTCTCCTTTCACTCGACTTTTGCAAGACCGCGAGAGATGGATATGTAGATGTATATGCGAAAGAATCGTGCTTCAACATGTGGGCCAGAGAAAACCGCTCTGTAGTTTCTCGTGCACTCTGGTACAAAAGCTCTTTCGTTGCAACACGAGTGCATCTCTATTTCTACGGTCCTCTCATTGCTCTCGCGCGAGAATGGGACCAAAGTGCTATACACACATATATATATATACCATGTACATTGTACATAAGGGTAATAGAAGCAAAAGCACGAAGGAAGGGAGGAAGAGAGAGAGAGAGAGAGAGAGAGAGAGAGAGAGAGAGGAGAAATGTAGAAGGAGGAAAAAGCGTGGGCGAGCACAATTGACCTCGCGCCCGAAGTCAAAAGTGAGGGCCAAACTATAAATTGCTTCGTCTCTTTCGTTAGAAAACCGCGGAGATGCACGAACATTGAGATACGTGCTTGTGCAGTTTCATCCGTGCACTGTTGTAGCGTCGTACAGTGTATAAAAGCAGATCAGGGAAAACTGCAAAACTGGCATTGGGAACTTTGCTACGCAATAATATCTCTACCAGAATTTAGGCTTTCCGGACAAGCCTTCTAAATTACAACTCTATCGAAAAAAAAAACTCTACCCAAAAACAATTCTACCGTAAGAGACAACTGTACCGAAAAACAAGTGAACGAGACATGAGCTGTGCCTAACATCTCTACCGAATGAAAGTTTTGCCCAATAACATCTCTCAATAACATTTACTCAATAACGCCTCTACCCAATAACATCTCTACCCAATATAGACTACCCAATATAATCTCTACTGGATAAAAGATTGTTCCTCTATCCAATAACATCTGCACCCAATGAAATCTCTACCCAAGAAAGCCTCCACCCAATAATGCCTCTACCCAATACAACATCACTACTCAATAAGATTTCGCCTCTGTCCAATAACATCTGCACCCAATAAAAACTCTACCCCAAGAACATCTCAACCGAATAATTTCTCTACCCAACAACGTCTCTACCCAATAACATCTCTACTCAATAACATATCTACCCAATAATATCTCAACCCAATAACCTCTTTATCCAATAAAATCTCTACCGGAATGAGCCTACAAAATTACAAGACTACCGGACAAAAACTTTCCGACGTTGATTTACCGTGTATCATTCAGATAATCTGCCGGTAGCTCAACGTCAAACTACGCCGTAGAGTTATCGTCTGGTAGACTTATTATTGGGTAGAGATATAAGCGAATTCCTCATTACATATGTTATTGGGTAGAGATGTCAGGCACTGCTAAATGTCTGGTAGACTCGTTTTGTGTTAGGTTTGTTTGGAATATTTTTAAATTCTGGTAGAGGTGTCATTGGGTAGTGAGGTATCTGATGAATTCGTAAATTTGCTCATTCATTCACTTTTGCCTTGAGATATTTTACCCCTCAACAGCTTCGCACCACTTTTCTTTCGCCCAATGGGAAATATGATCACGCCTAATATTTTTCAATCATAACTAAGCGTAAATGTTGGCTAGGGTGGTAGAATTTTAGGAGATTTCGGGAATAATCGAAATTGATGGAAAAATGATGTCTTATATATCCGGTGCTGAAGATTCCTTTGACTTTGACAAATCTTGATTCTAATCAAGATTTGTGAAAAAAATGAGAGAACCTAAAATCAAGTTTGTTTGTTTTTTTTTTTTTTTTTGCTAAGATGGCAATTAAGAGTGAGCAAAGAAAACGTGACTCTTCAGCGATTAATCTTCGACCCCAAAAACTCTTTGCCCCATTTTCTTATCATCGTTCGATCTTTCGATCTTATGACCTCTCTCTCTCTCTCTCTCTCTTTCTCTCTCACTCTCTCTCTTAATTCCTTTTCCACCTCCAAAAACTATTGGCTTCCCAGCTCTTTCTTTTTCCTCGGTTCAAACTAGCTGGCTCATTCTCACGATTTCTCTTTTTTTTTTTCGCGTTCATACACACCCGCGCACATAAACCTCTGCGTCCGTGAGTTTTGCACGCCACGAACCGAGTTTTCTCGCATCAACATCGCTTCCGAGCTCTCGCCTCGACGCGCTTGTTCTCGTTTCTCGCAGCCACATCTCGCTTCGGACACGCCATGTCGTACATCACGAAAGCGCCGGAGCGGATTTTCTTAAATGCTAACCCACGTATATAGGACCGTCTGAGAAAGCCGGAGAGTGAAAGATAGAAAAAAAAAAAAAACAGAGCACACGTACAATCCTCTCCTTTGCCTCTCCTGCGGCATGAATCGAAAGATTACGCTCCCTTGATTCTACCATAATTGCACTAGAAATTCTCCGGTGCAGTCTCTCCCCAATTTTACTCCCTTTCTCTCTCTCTCTCTCTCTCTCTCTCTCTCGCACTCGATCTTCCAAGCGCGAACGAGTTGGCACGATTTTTCAAACGTTTATCCGAAAACACGTAATCCCAAGGAAATAAGAAAATAGATTAACTTCTTTACGACACGAAAAGTGTGGAATGAAAATAGTTTAAGTTCTTCTTTATCCCTCTCTCTCTCTCTCTCTCTCTCTCTCTCTCTCTCTTTCACTCTTTCTCCATCTCTTTTCTCCTTTAGACTGAGAGAGAGTGGAATTCGTACGGGAAACTTTTTTTCCAGCATCCAAGTCACATTCTCAATCGTCTCTTCGATATCGACGATGTGAAAATCTCAAATTCTGGCAAAAAAGCATCGAGAAGAAAAAGCACTCTTGGGCGAAAACTTGCAGGAAAATAAGAATAAAAGTTTTGCGTAATAAAAAAAAAAAAAAAGGTCTCCGTGAAATAACAAAGTCAAAAGATGCCTCTCAATGGCCGAGGGCACGCTGCGAAAGGAAATGAAACGACGAAGAATTCGCGAATGCGAGAATTCAAAAAAAAAAAACCTCATATGCGTGCAACGGATAGAACGAATTTTTATTATTCAGGAGTTAGAGAAACGTGTCGAGAGTAGCTAAAAATGAGAGAGAGAGAAAAAAATAGCCCCTATTTTCTCATTTATCTTTGTGTATTTTTTTTTGTGACTGAATATTTTTTTTTTTTTATAATTCAATTTTTTTTTATTCGTGAAAGGGGTAGAAAGCAGCGAGAATGAGATAGAGAGAGAGAGAGAGAGGGAGAGTGACAAAGAGAATTTTGGTGAATAGTCGGGTGGCACGATAAACGGTAAATGTAGAAAGAATGTAGGGGGATGAAATGTGCCGTTGAAGAATGTGAAGCCGGAGGTAAAGAGTGATTAGAGGAGAAAGAGGGAAAATTGTGAAAGGAGAAAGTGGTGTATGAGATTGGATAAAGGGGAGGATTGGGAGAGTGGCGAGGAGACAAGGGAACGAAGAAAATGGAGAATATACGTTCACGGAATGGTAGTTGAAAGAGATGAAGAGAGAGAGAGATAGATAGATGGACATTTCAGTCAGATAGAGGGAGAGAGAAAAGAGAGCAGAGAGCAGAGCAAGCTGGTGTGAAGGATTTTCCCATTGAGTTTTGGTCGCCCAGTGGAGATCAGAAAATTGTAATTTTTCAATGTTTTTTTTTTTTTTTTTTAAATATAAAATGACGGAGTAATTTATTGCAATTTTTCTCTGCGTTTCGACATTGAAGCGTTGAGCTTTCGTGAATTGAGAATGAGAGAATATTGAGCGGACCAGTGGCTCGTATGCGAATACGGATCGTGGAGGTAAATGGAACGCGTAAATCGAAAGTGGCAAGGAAAGGAAGAGAGAGAGAGAGAGAGAGAGAGAGAGAGAGAGAGAGAGAGAGAGAGAGAGAGAGAGACAGTTTGGTTTGCGAACTATCAACCCCTTAAGCGGCACCAATTCAAAAGGGAGAGAGAGAGAGAGAGAGAGAGAAAGGAGGAGAGGGAGGAAGGGACGAGTTTGGCCTTAAAACGAAATTGAATTTCCCACAGCGGAAAGTAAGCTCTCTCTCTCTCTCTCTCTCTCTCTCTCTCTCTCTCTCTCTCTCTCTCTTGCACCCTCTCACTCGGGCTTCTAATTCGAATTTGAGGTTTTGTACGCCCCCAAGAGTGAAAGAGACGCATCGTGCGCTACCGGAGTTTATCTCCGATTTATCTGAACGCCTCTCATCCTCCCTTTCTCTCCTCTCTCTCTCTCTCTCTCTCTCTCCTTCTCTTCATCCCTCACCTTCTTCGTTGACGTTCATTTTCTTGCTCTACCGAGCGATGCAATCCTCCAACCCTCTCATAATCTACCGAGACGAGAGCCTCGAATCAAGAGCCACGAGACGCTCTCTCGATCCTCTCGTCTTCGTATATTACATACTCCACGTGCAGAAATTTGTTAAGGATGACCTTGTGGAACACAGAAGCTCTTACAAGGGACTCAACTATATAGGGATCCATACAAAGAATTCCTTATCAATATCGGCCAAAAATGATAAACAAAAGTCGTTACGAGCCAAAAATAGTACACAAAAGTCGGGCCAAATAATCAGGGAATTGCCCAGATCCCTAACGAATTTCTGAACGAGTCAGCTATGTTTTAGTCGAGATTGTTGCCTTCGCTATTTATTCCACGATCGAGCGCATAGAGGAATCGAGACAGAGAGTCGGAGAAAAATGTGAGGCGTTTGCTTAATTTTTTTTTTTTCCTACTTCGGTACTCGAGATACAAAGGCTAATAAAGATTTACGTATTGAGAATAAGGGTTGGTCGATTTGGGAAGAAAAAAAAGCGGTGAAACACATATAAAATTAATTCAATTTAATAATAGGGTAGGTGGACGTACCGGTTGTGGACACTTTAAGCATTTTCGAACATTCATTTACGAGCAGTGTTCACATTATTGCAAATTCAGTACTAAAAAAGTGATCGATATAACCTAAAAGGTACACCAAATAAAATTGTTACAATTTAAAACGTTTTCCGATCATTATAAATAAGAAAATAGGAAATTATCTTGTAGCTGTCATTTTCACTATTTGTGGCCACAATTATTGTACTATTTTTGGTCATCTGAAGTATCAGTTGTGGCCCCCAAGCTTTAAATTGGGATACGGATATTGGACAATCAGGGAGGACAGATTCGAGTTAAAAATAGTTATTTATTTGCATCATAAACATATCACTGAGGTGATATAAGTGTACTCTATTTGTGACCATAAGCTGGCCACAAATAGAACAATCGCATTTTGAATGTACCACTTTCGGTGACCGCGTATTTTTCCGGTATTTTAGCTGATATGTCAGTTTTTTTTTTGTGATTCTAAACCGAAAATTGAGCTTTAACTGATAAAATATAAATTTTCGATGGGGCGAAATGACTTTAGATCAGTGTTCTGGGCAGCATTCAATTACTATTTGCAATTAATTACATTTAAATTACAAATTACAGTCGTAATTTGTAATTTTTTCCAAAAAAGTGTCAATTATTTTTTTAATTTATAATTGACTTGAAAAAAAGTTTCAATTGCATTTGTAATTCGTAATTCATTTGAAAAAGGTGTCAATTACATTTGTGATTTGTAATTGATTCGAAAAGAGATGTCAATTACAATTTTAATTCGCAATTGATTCGAAAACGGATGTCAATAAAAATTGTAATTTGTAATTGATTTTATTTTTTCAATTACAAAATACAATTGTAATTTGTAATTTGTAATTAATTCATTAAAAATTACAGCTGTAATTTGTAATTGATACGAAAAAAGTGTTAATTACTTTTGTAATTTGTAATTGACTCGAAAAAAAGTTTCAATTACCGTTGTAGTTTGTAATTGATTCGAAGAGAGATGTCAATTACAATTTTAATTTGCAATTAATTCGAAAAAGCATGTCAATTTAAACTGTAGTTTTGAATTGATTTTTTTTTTTTCAATTACAATATACAATTGTCATTTGTAATTATTTGTAATTAATTAATTACAAACCTGCCCAACGCTGCTTTAGATATGAAAAACCGTAGTATTCTTACCTCGGGATCCCTTGACACTTTTGACAAGGAAACTGCCCAAGCCGCTCAGGGTTGACACATTTCGTCATATTTCGTTGAAATAAATTAGCAAATATTCAATAAAGCAATTGATAGTGGTGCGAAAACATCTCGAATATCAAAATATTACGCTCGATTGAAAAACACAGCTTTGAGACTTGCAAAAAATCGAGGAAAATGCGAAGTGGCCACAACTGGTACACGTCTACCCTAATCTAATATTAACTTTAATGTCAAGTTTTTTTTTAACTTAAACTTTCGCATAACGTTACGATCACAAGTTCATTCGGAATTTTTGAGTTTTGAGGGTGCGTGAATTTTCGGCTGTGCTGTCCATTGATCTTTGAGGCTTGCAATATTTTTTTTAAACCTTGACTCCATTTTTTAGATAACAATAACAATTATCATAATCGTTGAACAATATTTTTCAATGAAAAAAAAATTGTTTATCCATTTCAAATCAATGGGCCAATGGCTATTCAAAAATTTATTAACTTTGACGTTCGAACAAAGTTACCATCAACTTCGTTCGGATTTATTGAATTTCGGGGATCGTTAATTCATTAGTGCGATGTCTATCGGTCTTTGAGAATCGATTTTTTTTTTTCTTCCATCATGACGACATTTTTTAAAATAACAAAAATATTGGGCAAACGAAAATTTCAAGTTCGTTCGATTCTTTTTTTGTTTTGTCCATTGCTCGTCGTTGCGATACAATTTTTTTATAATTTTTTCTTCCCCTCCACTTGGAAAAATTGGGAAGAATAATTTTCGCGTTAACAACGTTAAATTCGTATTAAACATTCGACCCATCGTCCGAACTGAATAAGCTCCCTTCTGTGCAAGATTTTTTTTTTTTTGCCTTTGATGTGATTTTTCTTTTTAAATGCAAATTATCGTTCGTTCGTGTTTTGCCGTTGCAACGATCCCGTGGCTCAGTGAAAACATGGAAAATTTTGATTCTCGGTATGTTGTGTGTCGGTGTTGGCACATCGCAACGCGCGATTGTCGAGGATAATCGCGGGGGTAGATTTATAAAGAGGTATTAGCGATACCGGGGGACGCGATACATTCGCGTGAAGTGCAATATAGAAATTTGTGAAATATCATCGAACGAACGAGAGTCGAGCGCGATAATACATTGCATATGAATTTCTCGCTTTTTCATCGTCCGTGGGTGAATTTATTGATTTTATATCCGCGATATTATCGCAAGAGATAGAACGTGTTAACGACCACATCATGCGGTATTAAAGCTCCAAATCGCAGATATTCCTTTTCCACAACCCTCGTGTGCATGTGCACACATTTATAAATATATACTCATTGAATGGGCATTGAATGGTTTTAATATCTCATCTCGTAGCCTCTGTCTGCTTATTAATTTATTCGTTAAATGAAAACGAAATTCTCATTTTCTACGGGAACACGTTTCGTTAAATATATTCAACGAAAGTTCATTCGTTCATCGAAGTTTTCTTTTTCGGTGGAATTAAGGTGGCTCATCAGTGAATTAAAAAACCGGCGATACGAATGAAACTTCGGGAGATGAATGAAGAAGATGCAATGAACGCTCTCTCAAAATTTCAGGGTATGTTGCCAGGCAAATTATTGCGAACGAGTAATTTAAAATTACCTAATTTAGCATGGGTCTTATGGCAGTTGATTCCATTTTCACCGGAAGTGACATGATACCTTTTGATAAAGACGAGAGTTCTTATTCAAATTTTGAGCATTGAAAGATAAAATCGTGAACTTTCCAATGGTATTTAAAAAATTGTGTCTTGCCAGGGATTTTCCCGAGAAATTTAATCGCGAAAGTCATCGTGTGTGCAAATCTCGGATACAATATATATGTCTGTCATTCTGCACGCGAGGAAACATATGAATATCAGCTATCGTTTTTGACTTGATCGCTCTGACAGCGTTAAATACTTTTGTCAGTTGAGACTTTATTTATAATATTATTTATAATAAATTATGAATAAAATATCATGGGAAACGTCATCGAAATTCATAAATTTTATTGAGACAGAGTATTTAGAAAATATTATGATAGGTTTATGATTTTTTTTCACGTCACGATTTTTGACTAGTGTTGTCACTGATGGGCCGCCTTAAACACGAAAAAAAAGCGGGGGATCGAACGTTGAACTTTGAGGAGTTTTAGAATTTTTATCGCGACGAAAAATGTACAGTCGAAGAACGAGTAAGAATCATGAATGAGGAATTTTAGAATGGGAAATTTTTAGAATTAATATCGACTATAAAAATTAATATAAAAAATTATTCAGGATTTGGAATTATTTTTTTTTTCTGTATTATCGATCATCGTTCTCGATCAAAAAAAAAAAATACTGCATTGATAAAAACGAACAGGGCAATGGGTAAATGTATTTTTTTTATTTTTTTTTTTTTTTAATTTTAATTTGACTCACCGACGAGCTTGCCGAACTGCGCTGGTGGCCTCCACTCCGGATAATGCCTGGGAAATCTTGCCCTCGACCAGTATGTCCTCAGTATAACTTTGTACAGTGCCAATTTGTCCTGGCGATCTTGACCCCCCGAACCGCATTGTCCCGAAGCCCGATGCGCGCACAATTGAACGAGAACTAGTAGTAAAAGCGAGAATAGGACAGACTGGGACAAACGCGCGACACCTGACATCTGAAACAACGATAAGGAAAAAAAAAAAGGACGTCTATGATTTTTACGAATCGATCAGCCATTTCGATATCGTGGACGATGGAATATTTTTTTTTTTTTTTAGAACAACACCTGCGCGGGGATTAACGAAAAATTCGATATTTTTATTTTCTCGAAATAATTCGAGGTAGGTCGCAGCAAATTTTTCGATCGTTGCCGAATAAATTATTACCGATAACTCGAAATGTACTGTTTTGCTAATTAACAATGTTCATTGCTAATTACTGAGATTTATCATAATTGTACGTGGGGGAGAACGATGAAATATTTCATTGAGGGGTAACACCGCTCTAGGATTTTGGAAAATTCGATTTGTTTATTTTGGCTTAAACAATATTTTAGGGTCATAAAAATAATATCCGGTTGGTCCGATGGATTGCAGAATTACAAGATTGCATGGCATTGAATTTTACAGGAATCGCTCAACGGGTTGAAATTTCGAAAAAAAAACATTTTGAATAAAAAACGAATTATACTGCGCTTTAATTTGTGCAAATTTTAAGATATCGGGATTAATCTGGGACTTATTTTCGACGCGGAAAAAATATTTTTAAGGGTCTTGTGCTTTTATCAATATGTCGAGTAGGAGAAATTCAGAGGGCAGTTTTATTGAGATATGATATTTAATTAAATTCATAATTCATAATTCATCAATTTAACGAATCAATCTTACTCAGGAATTTAGTACAAAGGCCACACGATGGGCTTTAGTTACATAAAAAAATCGAATGAATTTTTAAAGAACTGTTTCTACAACTGTAAATATGAATAACTGTAAATTTACATTGAGGTGTAACACCACTCGAGGATTTTGGAAAATTCGATTTTTTTTTTGCTTCAAAAATATTTTAGGGTCATAAAAACGATATCCAGTTGGTCTTATAGTGAAAAAAAAAATTTTTAAAGGTTCAATTCTCGATTTTTCCCACAGTGCTGTGGAACGCGCGCTGAGCACGATGAAAAATTCAAGCGCATTTTTCTCGAAACCACTTTTTCCAAACCTGAAGGACAGATTACTTGGACACCGTTGAATGGATCGATTTGGAATTTTGACAGTAGCTTTACAATTACAGCATTATTTATGGGAGTACGTAGTCGTTTTTTTTTATTTAACGTAAATTTTTTTTTATAAACAATTTACTGCTTATTTTTTGGCCAAAAATCGATTCATTTTTCCAAAAGTCCACCATTTTTACAAAATTTGATTTAAAAAAAAAAATCCCTGCGTAGTCCCATAGGCAATAGTACATAAATTATAAAATTTTTTTATTTTTGTTCCAGATCTTATACTTTACGAGAAATGCATCCTCCCGTAAAGGAGTTTAAAAAAAAAGGCGATTTCAAAGATTGGCTCTGTCACCGCCGCATTTTGCATCAAAATGATCATAAAATTTTTTTTTTTTATGCTTCAAAAATAAATCCTGTTCCTTTTTCCATACTCCCAAAATAAATTGTCACAATTAGACCTAAATTAGACCCGTTAGGACGGTGTTTCGAATAAAATTATGAATAAATGTAAATAAAAAGAAGAAGAAAAAAAAAAACCTTCCAAATTAGAAACTTACAAATTGCTTCCTCATTATTTTATCTCTCTCGCAAAGTTACCTCAATGACGCGAAGCCAAAAATGTAAAAAAAAACCCCACTTGTTTCAGTTTGTTCTCGATAACTCGAATGTGTACATTTTTTTTGGCCAATTACCGATATTTATCGATCAAACTTCGATTTATCATAATTGTTCGTGGAAAAGTTCAATAAAATATTTCATAAAACAACAAATTCTATTATCTCTTGGAATAATTATCGATCGATTCGAATCTTATCTTATGGAATTCTATAATCTCTTGGAATAATTATCGATCAAATTTCGATTTATCATAATTGTTCGTGGCAAAGTTCAATAAAATATTTCATAAAACAAAAAATTCTATCATCTCGTGGAATAATTATTCGTAACTGCTGCAATTTATCTCGTAATTAAATAAATGTTTCGAACGACGTGAGTAACAATTTTTTTTTTTAACAATTTCATATAATTACGATTCATCATGAGTATGTAAAAGTAAATAAAATATTTGGGAAGATTTGAAATTTTTTTTTATACCGGGTCAATTGAAATTTTTCGAAGATACTCGAGTTACGCCACATCGATATCCACAGCTGATTTTTCCTCAACCATTTTCTATGGGCTTTCGATTCGATCCATCGAGCTGCCAGAGCACTTGGCGGAAAGCCAATTTCCCTGGGCCCCCGTCATTCATGTCTCACAAACACGCACACACACACACATTTCTTTAAAAAAACGGTAAGAGAGAGTAAATATGTATGCATTATACATATATACTCCCGAGTCTTTGCGCTCTCTTTCCTGCATTTTTTCAACTCTTTTTTTCATCTTTTTGCCCTCTTTCCTCCCCCCCCAAACTTCCGCTCTCGAGCTACAGGAAAAATCTCACCACAAAGCCCGGCCAAACTCTCACGGAAAATTCAACGGAAATTTCGCAGGTTTTCTCGGTGCACGGGAGCAGTGCAGCCCTCGGGGCTGACGGTGAAAACGATTTTGCCTGCGTGACAAGCGCGAGTCGACGTCTCGTCGTCGTCGTCGTCGTCGTCTTCGCGGACGCCAGTACAACAGACCCGACTTATCGTACAGACGTTAAGGGAAAAAATTTCACGATAAAGCACCTCTCGTTATGTATACCTCTTTGAATTTCATGGATAACAATGAGAAAATTAATTAAAAATAATATTCAACATACTTTTTCCTTTTTAACGGAAAAATTAAGCTATTTTTTTTTAAATTCAACACTTTTTTTTTTTAAATCCAAACCCCTTGAGCAATTCTTGCCAAATTCAGCACCAATCATGCTTGCGACTGAGTTCATTTGTGTAAAAAAATTAGCTCCGAAGCTGCAAAATTACGAGAGCTGGACATTTTTCGAAAAATTCAAAATTCCGCAAAATCAAAAATTCCAAAACGTTTTCAACGAAAATTGCAGCAAGCAAAGGCAGGTAAGATGGTCTACCTGTGCACCAAGTTTCAGCTTTATTGCTCCAGTAGTTCTCCAGATAAACGGATTTGAATTTTTCAAAGTCACATACGTCCGGACATTTTTTCTAAACATGATTTCTCGGTATTTTGGTACATTTTGAACATGAAAATGTCGAAAAAAAAAAATTTTTTCATGCAAACAAAGCTTCCTTATGAGAAAACAAAACGTCAAATAAATTTCAAATATTTAAATTTAAATCTCACGAGCTCAAATTTATCTTTTCGTAATTAAATTTCTTCGTCGCGTTGAAATTATTAGAAAATTTTTAAAATTTCTTGTACTAAGGATTCGATAGACCGGATTTCGTACGGAGATAAATTATTTTACGACTAAAAAATCGCGATCGTGGCAGTATAATAAATTAAGGGGTAACACCACTCTAGGATTTTGAAAAATTCGATTTTTTTTTGGCTTAAAAAACATTTTAGGGTCATAAAAATAATAAACAGTTGGTCTGATAGTAAAAAAAGAATTTTTAAAGGTTTGATTCTCGATTTTGCCACAGTGCCTCGAAGCGCGCGCTGCTCACGATGACAACTTTAAGCGCATTTTTCTCGAAACTATTTTTTTCAAACTGGGAGGACAGATTACTTGAACACCGTTGCATGGATCGATTTGAAATTTTGACAGTAGCTTTACAATTACATTATTTGTGGGAGTAAGTAGTCGTTTTTTTTTATTTAACGTAAATTTTTTTTTATAAACAATTTACTTCTTTTTTTTTGGCCAAAAATCGATTCATTTTTCCAAAAGTTCACCATTTCTACAAAATTTGATTTAAAAAAAAATCCCTACGTAGTCCCATAGGCAATAGTACATAGATTATAAAATTTTTTGGTTTTTTGTTCCAGGTCGTATACTTTACGAGAAATCCGTCCTCCCGTAAAGGAGTTTTTAAAAAAAGGCGATTTCAAAGATTGGCTCTGCCGCCGCCATTTTGCATCAAAATTCGAATAAAATTTTTTTTTTCATACTTCAATATGTGTTAAATAAACCTTCTGAAAAGAAATCCTATTCCTTTTTCCATACTCCCAACATAAATCGTCAAAGTTAGGCCTTTTTTCAGCCGTTATGAGTCGTGTTACTCCTTAAAATTGTCTTTTTAGTTGTGGTTATCATTTTTTTTCAGCCCCGATGACCATTTACATAGTAAAAATGATTGATATAACTGTTGCTCCTACTATCAAGTATTATTGCGATTGAAAACATCATTATCATTATAATATTATGATTATTTTCTCTCAGAGCATAATGAATTTTTCAAACATGAAAATATTATTTCAGTGTATTGTAGTTTGAATTTTAGTTACCATAATCAGAGTGACAATCAATAATTGAATTATACATTCAACAAATATTGCATCGCAAAGAATATTTTTTTTTTTTCTAAAAAAGAAAATATTCGAGCATTGATAATTGAAAAAATTATTAACTTTGACACAATTGCTAATTTTGAATTATAAAAATTTTAATTATCAAAGATCCTCGATCTCAATTCTTGTCGAAATCGTTTAATTCCGCGGCTAGAAATTTTCACGAGTCGCACAAAATTCGAGTTCTTTTTTTCCGCCGAAAACAAAAAAAAATAATGAAAAATAAGAATGAAATTTTTGTCAAGCACTTGTGCGTCAATTCTATCTGAACCATAATATGACAAATAATCGGGTAAAGTTTCGATACAAAGTATTGAGCACTCTCGAACTATGAACCATTGATTTTATCCCGAAAATCCATGAAAAATTTTCTTCTACGTATGAATTTTCCATTTTTAGTAAAATTTTGCTGCCACTCGCTTGAATGCTATCGAAAAGAGCTTTGGCAAAAGCTCCAAGGGTGTAAATAGTGATAATGAAACAACCATAAATCTTGATGAATAATAAAAATAATAATAATAATAATAATAATAATCAGACACAGGGGTTGTTACCGAAGAATTTCTCGTTCTCATTCCGCACATTTGCATTCGAAACCAGCCCTCGCTCTCGGTAAAACGTACAATCTTATCGATAGATCGATCGTAAGAGGGTGAGTGGTTGCAACTCGAATGACGCAGATGCAAGCGAACACAATAAATGAACATATATGAACATATATGAGCATGTATATGAACGTAGCGAACATGTGACTAAATCCAAAAGGACATACCTCCTGTTTATAAGGGTGGAAGATACGTCCTTTTGACATTGAGGTATATAAATGCTCCCAAACGTTCAGGAATGCAACTGCACCGATATACCCACGTATACAATGTACAGTAGGGTAAACCGGGGCTAGACGCTATTAGACGTTTTTTTTTTTGTATATGTCATGAGTTGAGTTGAACACACGTGTATTGGAGTTGAACATTTTCTTCTACGATAAGTAAAATTTTACTCTCTGTCATCACGCAACAGACATTGAACGCCTTTTTAAACCCAACAGTGCATATTATATTGTCTTAAAGGGTGTTACAAAATATGTTACAAAAATATCTCAAACATGGCGACCGTGAGCCTGTTGGAAGTAAAAAATGACACTGGGGCAAGTTGTCCCAAATTTCACGGGGCAAAAGTTGTCACAGCTCCGGAATTCCGGTATAACGAATATTTCATCGGCAGTTAGCGAATCGATTGAAATTTGTTTATAAATTTACGAGTAAATGAGTAAAAAAAAATATCCAAACTCTTTAAACTTGACAGTAAATACCTGTGCACAAGAAGTATAGTTTTAGGCAGAATGACAACTTGCCCCTTGACCTTCCCTTATAAATCGTTAATTAACAATCATAGCGTTAAGATTTGAACGAAACCCGATACTGTTAAATTGTAGCCAGGGCTTTACTCGAAACTTTGGCGTATCACATCCCTCTCGAATGCGAAATTCGAAAAATACAAAAATATCCCAAGAATGTTTGTGACAACTAGCCCCGGTCTGCCTTGTAGGTAATGATCGAGTCCTACCGTATAAATCAACTTGAAACCGAAAGTTTTCACATGACTTTTCACGTTAAGGATGTATGAGCACAAGGTGGCGGGGAATAAGCGAAAACGTGGGCGCGGGTGAGCGCGGTGAGCGAGGGGCACGCATGAAACAAGAGAGAGTCGGACCGCTTATTATACGACCCACGCGAAAAATTTCCTTAAAATCGATAATTGTATGTCAAAAGGTTCGTTAACCCCCATTTTTTATGGAACGTATGTAATCGTGATAGTTTTCTGAACATTTAACAGTTTTAATATTGATCGTATCTGATCGTGAAAGATACGAATTTCTGTTTCAAAGTTGCGTCAGCCCAGAATTCGTATATGGCGTGGGATAAATGTCTCGATTTCACGAATTAATTACTCGCGTAAAGAGTCGTTGACCCAATTTAAAATTTTGCAGGTTTTATCCTATAAACTTCTGCTACACCGTATAAAAAATTCAGACTTTTATATGATCGTGAAGCTAGTGCTCATACATCCTTAAATCGTGTAGTTTGGCGCCTTTTTATTTGCCAACCATCGCCACATAACCATACAAAGATTATGGATAAATCTATGCATAGCAATGAGCAAGAGAACATCGTCATACACCTATATCGCACTAATATTATAACACGAGGCACTTGAACTCAAATCGAAAGATTTGTGATCTGATTCTCTTGTTATTTTCTCACTGTCTCTTTGGTATATATCCTGCAAGGTAATACAAACAAACGAAAAACACTCTCCGCCTAATTTTTCGATTTTTCAAAACAATATTTCGTTGCTCGGTCAATGTCGACGAAAGTTTCCGAATCAAGCTTGTTAGAAATTAACTCTCCGATAATTCGTACATAAGGACTTTTTCGCGGGACACGTCCTTTGAACGTGGACGAATGAATTCAGGAAATGAAAAATTGAATCTAGGATAGTGAATTTCTGTTTGGGATCTGACGCGGATGTTGATTTGGCCTGAAATGCCCTGCATAAACTCTATCAAGCGATGACTATATACATGTAGCCTTTTCCCGTCGTATATATATGTATGTATATAACGATGCACGGGGAAAGCTCTCATTACGGATTCCTGGCGGACTATATACACATCCACACGTCGAGTATATATCGCTTTCGGAGAGGTTCACGTGTGTTTACATATGTAAATTTCGACTCGAGTGTGTGATCAAAATTCAAATGGTATTCGAATAGGTGCTGGACGATCGGGCGCGTAACTCTTGCGTTTTCCAACCCTATCCTATCTCTCACCCTTCTCTCTCTCTCTCTCTCTTTCTCTCTGTCTCTCTGTCTCTCTCTCTCTCTCTCTCTCTCTCTCTCTCTCTTTCTCTCTTTCTATCTATCTTCTATCTATCTATCTATCTATCTTTCTCTCTCTCTCTCTCTCTCTCTCTCTCGCTCTTGGTTCTACATATAGCCTAGTTCCATCCATATCTCGAAGTACGAAGACACATGACATGGCAAAGAGATTTTCATCACGAGGGATCGTGTATGATTTTCCAACTACCCGCTAGTATATCGTCGTGTACAGAATTTACAGTAGTTTCGTAGTGTATAGTGTTCTGCATACATACACATGGCCAATATATATTGAACCAGGATGTATTCTGAAAATGGAATTTACGCGTGAAACCGAGAGGGGATAGTGTCATGAATGAAATTACACGTTCCTCGGAGTTTGGTCACGAAACTAGATGTATCCTAGCCAATTTCGGCGTACATAGACACCCGTGTATGCATATACGTATATTCCATGTGTGCTTCATGAGAAGAAGATTAAATGGCAATTGAATTTGCGATTTTATGGATACATGAACAATTCTCAGAGATCAATGTCTCTCTCTCTCTCTCTCTCTCTTTCTCTTTCTTCCACTTTTTCTTTCACTGCCTACCATGATGCGGGTATATAATATAATATAGTTATGCATATATATTATATGAGACGTTCCACGAACAGTGGCATGGGTTTTAGGCCTCAAAATTTCGATTTCAAATTTTCTTTTATATTTTGTTAAACACATTGAAATGAACAAACTTGAAAAATTTCAGACCTTTTGCTATGGTATTCTTGGCTATCGAGCCAAAGGTTTTTACATGAATAGTTTATGGGACTAGGATGCGTGTCACTGAGATTGACAAAAAACGTTCGGGGGGGGCTTAAATTTTTTTTTTAATTTTGAATTCAATAAAAATCTCTAATAGCTCCGATTGCCGCAAATTTTTCGCTAATGAGCCAAAAGTTTTTTTTTTTCCACGCGAATAAACTTTTAGTCACAATCATGGTTCGTATTAAATCTGGCCCAGAATCGATTGAGGAATTCGGATTGTCGAAATTTTTGAAATTTTCAAAAAATCACCATTATTTTCTCAAATTTTATTGAAAAATTCATGTTCGCTATTGTATTGCTATTGAATTCGAATTCAGAAGAAAAAAAATCGTGCAAATTATAAATTTTCACATTGCTTCTTCTATGAGGAAGCCAAAAATTGAGGAAACCCCACTTTATATAAGCGACATAAAATAATGCCCAAATTTCTAATTTTCGCGCTTTTGTTTTCTATCAATCTTTTTCTATCAGTGTTTTTTTTCCATTTGTGCTCGAGTTGTTTTAAGTTAATCCTCGTGCTACAATAGCGCGAGAAAATTTCCTATGTACCACATGGTAAAATATACACGGCCCTAGTGGTCATATGCAGCGAACTTTTGATTTAGTCTGTACAGAAATGACTGTTACACATAGAACCGTGCATATTCAGATACATTCACGGAAAAAAAGACATTTCAAAAAATAATAACTGAAATTAAAAAAAAAACAACGATGAAGAGAGAAAAAAATGCAGTTTAACACGATAAATCTTTACAGTGTTTTGATCAAAAAGTAATGTGCGGAATATACTTCTGTACTATCTGTATAACCATATTTACTGGTTTAAACTGTAAAAACAATTATTTCCACTTCAAAATTCAAAAGAATTTCCGAAGTTTTTCTCCCGAGAGGCTAAATTTTTTCTCCGTGTTTCACACCATAGAATATGCAGCTTACGCGTCGATTTTTCATTAATATTGCATTCTTTTTGTGATCATCGTTCGTAAACGAAACGGTTAATAATTTCGTTCTTTTTTCCTAAAATGTAAATAATAGTCTTCTCCCGTCTACAATTTTTTTTTATGAAAATCTGGTTACGCGTTTAGTTGTAATATTTAAAAAAACCGTGCTAGTATCAGGGTACAGCAATGCTTGCTATATGCTCTACACGTAATGGCTGCTATAACTTTGACATTGAATATCTCGAGTTGGGAACGGTCAATCTGCTTCAAATTTCACGACAAGTTGGGTACTAGCATTCTCTTCGTTCACTATAAATTTCAACGCATTCTCATTATAAACGCATTTGCACGAGGACTTCCTTAATAAGACGGAAGAACAATGAATAAATTATTAAACGTTATTTCCAACCCTTAAAAATAATACAACGGTTGCAAAAATTGAAGAATTACTTCAAAATATTCAATCCATCGATAGGAGATTGTTGTTGTCATTTTTTTGATATAAATATATATATATATTTTTTTTAATTTATCGCACAGCAAAACAACGAAAATATCGCCACTGTACCGAGCAGCCCTTAGCCTATCTCCCCCTACGCGTTTTCCGCGCAGAACTTACCGGAAGTCATCGATCAAAAAATTTCTACATTATATATGAGGCAACGTTGTGGGCATCGTCATTCGTATACTCGTGTCAAAATGTCAAATTACGAGGAATGAAAAAGATGATAGCAAACCACACGCCGTTTACGGAGTGTGCTCGCAAGCTCGGAGAACACCGGGTGAAGTGAATCGCCGTTTAAACGGTGATTTGAATC
Organism: Rhorus exstirpatorius; assembly: GCA_963564615.1. NCBI lineage: Eukaryota > Metazoa > Arthropoda > Insecta > Hymenoptera > Ichneumonidae > Rhorus > Rhorus exstirpatorius. Next base: position 67,426 of record CAUXCA010000054.1, read on the forward strand.
TTTTGGAAAGGCCGTAAGCAAAAGTTGCTGAGAGCTTTCGTTTATTTTCTCATATTCTCTCCCCCCCGTCTTTGGTTGCGAGTGTATATATTGGAGATTCTACATAAAGTTTAGTGACTTTTGACCGCGGAGGGGAATTTATTTACGACCTCCTGAATTACGTGTGGTATTTTTTTTTTTTTCAAGAATACGTGAGATAGAAGTACTTATTTTTTGTTTCTTTTTTTTTACAATTCGTTTATTCCGAAGCTCTCCTGGACGAGAATAGCGCTATTCTTGGGTCGAAAGATCCCGTACAGATAGCTTTGCTGGGTTATCGCGCGTGCTCTGAGAGTCATGCAAAGCACCGACGCATCGTGCTCTCTCGCGTTAACGAGAATAGAAACGAGAGAGCCGAGCTGTTTGAGAAAGCCGCGCGAACGAGAAAAAAGGAGCCCAGAGAGGCTGACGAAGCTCGCGGTAGACATATAAACGGCGAAAAACAGCCGATGATCCACGGGGTCATCGGCCTTGACCCCTTGCGGGATTATGATGACCGTTTCGGTCAAAAATGATACCGCAAATTTTTCAAAATTTTTTTCGCAATTTTTCTGCAATTTCATAAGCGTGTGACGACCTCAAATATCCTTGACACGAAGATGGACATTTTTTAAATCGATGAAACTTTTTTGTTAAATCGAGGACCCGAAAACTCGTTTTTCCCTCATGGTCCAAAAATGGGATGAGAATGCTAATTTTTTTTTCTATTTTAGTTGAAAAAAAAATTCTCGGAATTTATTTTTAATTGTGATTTCTTGTAAAAAATCAAATAAAAAGAGGTGAAATTTGATTTTCTTTTTGATTCAAGAGTAAATCGAAATTTGTCAAGAAGAAGTTTATTTTTATTTTATTTTTCACGTCAAGAAACCATCGTTGAAAATAAATTCCGAGAAATTTTATTTTTTTTTAAACAAAAATTAAAAAAAAAATCTATTTAGCATTCTCATTCCATTTTCGTACCATGACAAAACAAAAATGTGTGTTTCGAGTCCCCGCGATTTAACGAAAAAGTTTCATCGTTTTTCAAAAATGTCCATCTTCATGTCAAGGATATTTGAGGTTACCGCAACCTTGCAAGATTGCGGAAAAATTTTGAAAAATTAGAGATGTCACTTTTTACCGAAACGAATCAAAAAAATCCATCGCGGTCATTAGAATCCCAGGGGTTCAGGCCGACGACCCCGTGGTTTGAAGTGGAATGCCCCATATGTTTATGTTAAATCATATGAAGCAAGTTTATTATTCATTGTGTTGTCGTTCATTCGAATTGAAAATGAACTCTTAACTGTATCGTGTTATTTGTGCTGTTTAATTCGGAGGTGAGATATATATATACACATATATATATATATATATATATATATATATATATATATATATATACATATAATATATTTATCTCGAGGGAATATTACGAAATGCCATACGAAATAAACCAGCAAACCACACACTGATTACCGTTTTACCGTTCCCGCATAATATACAACCCGAGAGCTTTTTGCCCTCTGGCGCGCTATCGCCCGCCGGGAATGTAAAAATTTTTTTAATTAGAGTTAATTCCAATGTTTACGATGTCGGGAATCCCCCTCCAAGCGAGAGAGAGAGAGAGAGAGAGAGAGAGAGAGAGAGAGAGAGCGAGACGGACAGATGGAGAAAAAAGACGAGAGCAATGGTGGTGATACTCGAGAACGTTGGTACAAAAGTTTTGCAATATTTTTTTTTTTTTTTACGCTTCAAGAGAGAAAGAGAGTTCAACGCATTATTTAAGGTCGCAGGGTTATTCGCGAACCATTCTACGAGTCACCACTGTTTCACCATGGGGAACTAATAGACCACGCCATAAACTCTCAACCCCCATCTCACCGTGATACAGTGCACCGGACAGCGAGGGGGAGAGAAAAAAAAAGAATTTTTTTCATCAGTATAAATTTAACCCTAAAAAAAGGACATATAATCGAAATAATGAAAATTTATTTTTAAATACAATTAATTAATTTCGACAATGAATCAGAGCTAGGCAAAGTACCAGAATGTACTTCAAGCACAAAGTACTGTAAGTACTTGAAGTACTCGTGTATTTCAAGTACCGAGTACCGTAAATACTCGAAGTATCAAGTACTTGAGGTACCAAGTACTTAAGATACCGAGAACTTGAGGTATCAAATACTTGAGGTATTAAATACTTTAAATACGTCAAGTATCAAGTATCAAATACTTTTCAAGTTTTGAGGTATACATCTCGTAAGTTCCAGTACTTGTATTTGATTGCTTACATAATACTCTTTAAACTCATTTGATTTTGATTCGAGTACTTTTTGTATCAAATAATATTTTCACATTGTGCAATTCACTCAGGTTAGGCAGATTGGAACAACAATATTTGAACGAAGAATTAGAAATTATTTTAAAAAATTTGATTGACGATTGTAATTAAGATTTATTCAGCTTCAGGTTTTAAAAAGAAAAAATAAAGAATATACAATACACGGATCGTTAAGAACGGAGCCATGCATTGACAATGACACAGGTAACTACCGTAGCTTGAGCCTTTGAACGGTCATTCCTCACAATCTTGACCAAAGATGGCGCAGAACCTTCCTCAATTATATATTCAAAGGCGTTATACATGCAATCATTAGTAAGACGTATTCAAAAGTACTTAATACTTGGTACTTGAAAAAATACTTGAAGTACAGGAAAGTACTCGAAATTTTACTAAAATTAAAGTACTGTACTTTCAGTACATCGCAAGTACCGGGTACTTGAAGTACTGCGTAGCTCTGCAATGAAATTATTTGTGTATTCCATGATAACGAACCGAGATAAAATATGTAATATATTTTTTTTTTTTGTTCCAATAAATTTTCATTCGACTCCATCGAAAAAAAATTCATTTTTTACACAAACTTTATTGATCGGAGATTTTTTTCTTTCTTTCATTCTATTATGATCTAAAGCTGTGAGAATTATTTTTTTGTCTCCGAAAAATCGAGTGAAAATCACACAACCCCGTAGTAATCTCGAGGAGTGTCGTCGTAAAGTAAAAGCTATTATTCCTTTTTATAATTTTTTTTTTATCTTCCCCGCACCAGGTCGAGCTTTTGTCATTATCTTCATTGTTTCTGTGTGTTAAGAGTGAATCTAAAGGAGGAAGCTACACGCACAATGAAACGAGGCGGCTGAAATGAGACGAAAAAAAAAAAAAAAAAAACGAAGAAAAGACCACGGATGGAGAGGAAAAAGCACGTTTCGAGGACAGAGAGAAAGGGAGAAAGAGTGGTAGACTCAATATGCCGGCGCGGTATTGCAACCGCGGGACACCGGCGAGTGCTTGCTGGAGGGTGAAAGTTACAAAAACTCGATAATACTTTGCGTCGAGAGAGAAAGAGAGAGAGAGAGAAAGACAGAAAGAGAGAGAGAAAGAGAGAGAGAGAGAGAGAGAGAGAGAGATGCGAGCACAACCCGAGCTTTAAATAATGTTTGAATAAAAAAGTGAAAAACTTTTTCAGTTATGGCTGTGAGAACGGGGCGCGATATGACCGGAAGTAGAGACAACGAGGGATGTGAGGCAATAGAGGGTTGAGGGAGGAAACGGACTAGGAAAATTCTTTCCGTACACTGAACCTTTGCTCTCTCTCTCTCTCTTTCTCTCTCCCTCCCTCTCTCCGTCTCTTTTGCACTTCCTGTCTACAATCCTGGATTTACAAAGCCAGTTCGAGCCTCGACTGGCCACATATGCAATAAAACGCACACCCCTACAACTCTGACCGTACCATTCGACTTTTCGATCCACCGATGTGCGCTCGGGCAATTGGATATACATATATATCCCTATACACGCATCAAACAAAGTTTCGATCTCATTTTTTGCTCGTTTTTTTTTCCGTTTCTGTACAGTTTATTGGAAATAAAATCAAAGGTCAGAGAGAGAGAGAGAGAGAGAGAGAGAGAGAGAGATATGGAGATCGAGAAGAATTTATTTGTACAGAGAATTGAATGAAAATATTTTCGAGAGAAATAAAATTGTATTAGCTTGTAAAATTAAATTTACATGCAAGCTCATTTCAATAAAATTATAAATTGTTTAAGAGTAGCTTTCTCCGCTTTTAGAGAGTTATTTTTACTGAGAAATTGTAATAAATAAATGGAATGAATTAAAATTAAAGAAATAAATAAATAAAATTGTTGATTTCAATCAAAAGTTGAAAAAAAAACATATTCTGCATTGCATTTCTTTGAGTCATCGAGCCCTTATACTGCGAACGAGAGTTCGTTTTAGTTACGATGATATGAGGAAACTTTCGTTCTTTAACTCGCAGCTTTTCCCGTCCTGATATTATCCTCGAAGATAAAAATTACGAAAGAAACGAGAGACCCGAGAGGTTTTCCTTTTTACTTCGAGTCAACACAACCGTCGTCCTGTTTCATTCAACCCCAACGAGCGAAACAATGGTCCTCTCTCGGCAATACGATTACAGAAAAGTTCTCAAGTTGCTTTCATGCTATACCTCTCGCTTTTCACCTTCTTTTTCTCTATCGTTAACGTCGAGACTTTCAACAAAATACCAAAGAGAAAAATAGAGATTGAGAGAGAGAGAGAGATAGAGAGGGACAAGAATGAAGACGCGAAAATGTGAAAATACTTATTTTTATGTACGACAGTATATCGAGCGAAATTTTGATACTTTTTTGGTCGCTCGACTTATCGGTGTGCACAGCAATCGAAGTACTTATCGATTGACGAATAATAAATTCGAGAAAAATACAAGAACAGTTTCGAACGAATTTTTGACACTCTTCGATTATGGACGTGAAAAAAATTTCAAATTATTTATTTTTTACTCGACGAGGAGAATGGATTTAGAGAATTTTTTACCTTAAGTGGAAAAAAAACAAAAGTGCTGGTAAAATTCGGGTCGACCATATTTTTTAAACGATTGACATACTCGTAGGGTAAAAATTGAGGGATGGGAGAAATTAACTGTCATTCATTGTGTGATTTTGAAATTTAAAAAAAAAAACCATTAACAACGAATTATTCGAAAATTTTAATAATCATCGATATTGTTGATGCAATTTTTATTCTCGATGGCTCGTTGTGCCGATACTTTGAGAATACTTTATCCATTGACTGATTCGGATTATTCGTAATGATCTTTGAATATTTTTATTTTTAGGATTTATATATCGTCTAATTGAAAAATTAAATATCCTACTTGACGCGGCAAATTGAATTGTCGAAAATTTGCATTAATCGTGTCTGTTCCTATTTCATAATAAATCGATAAAAAAAATTGAAAAGAAACGACATTTTCAATTCAACATTCAAGATTCAAATTAAAAAAATAAAATACCACGCGAAATTTTGAGTAAACATTTTTTCAACGTTACCTCTCTATCTCCAACTCCCCGGACAATACAAAAAAAAAAAGAACAAACTAATTATTTGCTTATATTTTTTTTCATACCTCTCTCTTCTCGAGATATCCTCCTCGTTCCCAATTATCACGAGAGAGCTATCTCTCGTTTGGATTGAATTCGAAAGAAAAACAACAAAAAAAAAAAAAATTCCTAACTCTGCTCTTCACGCACAAGTTCGTCACATCACAGAATCACAGGCATAAATATCTCTCTCGAAAGATATCTCTTGATTGCGAAAAATTTGATGACGAAAAAAAAAAAAAAAAAGAATAGAAAAAAGAAAAAAAAAAATATGTCAAAAGATCGATGGCACGCGATATTTTCTCGTGGTTCGAAGAATTTTTAGGTTTTTTTTTTCAAACGAACGTATTGCACATGGCGAAGAGAAAGAGAAAACGTAACCGGGGGATTGATAAGGATTTTATGATAAGCACCACGTGTCACGTTACACCACGAATCGGTTTTTATATGTTGGGCGTAAAAGCGAGGACCATGATTTACGAAAACGTCGAAAAGCACGAGGAATTGAATACACGTGTGATAAACAACGACGACGATGACGAGGTATTTGGCTCGAGGGTCGACGCGATACTAACGCGAGCCAGTAGAAAATACCGCGTTAGAGCAGCCAAAGTCAGAGGACCTCGCAAAAGCTCTTTTCCCACTCCTTGCGCGCGACGTCGCCGCTCTTTCGGCGCGACCACTTACCACCGCGAGTGCGCAAGTTCTTTACGGCACACTCAGGTGTACCAGGACACTATCGGATAGAGAAAGAGAGAGAGAGAGAGAGAGAGAGAGAGAGGGGTTGGGGCTAATTATGGTCGAAGGTAATTTAAATAATTAAGGGGGCACATACGTCTCTAAAGTCTTTATTTTAGAGGTCTATTGCAACAATAGTGCTAGAGTTGTGGTGGAAATGATAATTTCAGTAGAAAGCTTGGATCATTGCATACAAAATGCCTCATTGACTTTTTTCAAATCAACATAGTATACAGCTGTGATAGGGAAGTTAGTAAGTCACTGCGAAAAGCTTGGCGCGCAGAATTTCTCAAAACTAATCCGATTGAACTGAAATTTTAACCACATGTTGAAAGAATATGGTGAATCGAAGTGACGAACCAGTTTTAAGTTTCACTGAGAATTGACCAATTGGCAGAGGATTAAAAATTTGTTTCTTGATATTTTGATTTTTCATTGGTGCATCATATAATACTGATTTGGCAGTCCATGTCAAATCAGCTATTCGTAATTTCTCAATCCCCTCAATTTTACAGCTCAAGTTGTAAAAATATTTTCAAAAATATTGCAGAGCATTGCTTCGTGAAATTGACTTTTTCAAAAACAACATTTATATGAAAATTATTCGAAAAATCGTTTTCACGAATTCTGAAATAAAGTATAATATACTTTGAGACGGATCGGAAGACAAGCCTTATAGTTTCCCTACAGTGAGAGGCAATGAACGATCAAACTTTCAGGCGAAATATTAATCGATATGAGATTTGATTACTCTCCGAGTTATCGCATCTTGAGCTATCGTAAGATTTTCGTTTCAAAGTTCCGCTTAAAGGAGATAACCACAGACTCAAGTCCTTAAATTATAAGAAACGGAAATCTGTATTGGTTGGTCCTTGAAGAGACATACGTCTTTAAGGCTTTTATTTTAGAGGTCTATTAGAACAATAGTGGTGTGGTTGGTGGGAATGATAAATTCAGTAGAAAGTTTAAATCATTGCCAGCATAATCTGCCTCATTGACTTTTTTCAAATAAACAATAGCATAGCTGTGATAGGGAAGTTAATATGTCACTGTGAAAAGCTTGCACGCAGGATATCTCCAGAACCATTGGACCGATCTGGATGAAATTTTTCACGAAAAATGCTGAAGTCATCCACTTTGAAATGACCAACCAAAAACTTGATCCATTGATTGATTTTTGAAAAACAGTATATATTATGCACCAATAAAAATCAAAATATCAAGAAACGAATATTTAATCCTTCGCCAATTAGTCAATTCACAGTGAAATTCAAAACTGGTTCGTCACGTCGATTCACCACATTCTTTCAACAAGTGGTCAAAATTTCAGCTCAATCGGTTAAGTTTTGAGAAATTCTGCGCGCCAAGCTTTTCGCAGTGACTTTTACTAAATTCTCTAGTACGGCTATACTAACGTTTATTCGAAAAACGTCAATGAGGCATTTTGTAGACAATGATTCAAGCTTTGTACTGAAATTATCATTTCCACCCCAACCCTACCACTATTGTTGCAATAGACCTCTAAAATAAAGGCCTTGGAGACGTTTGTGGCCAAGAAAAAAAAATGATAAAATGCTCAAATCATTTTTTTTAAAGGTTCTGTCAATGTAATTTATCGTTAATAAGGATGAAGATAATACGGGACGATTATCGAATATATTATTAGTTAATTAATCAGTTAATTTATCAATTATCATTAAAAAAACATTCCAGAAGTCTCGAAAAATTTATTAATCGTCTAAACAATGAGATAATGCTTAGAAAAGCGATAAATAAGAATCATTAACATCTCGCTAATTTAGCTATAACGTGAAAAACAAAAGTGGTCGTTGAAAACTTTTGCACATTGCTTACTCGTAACAAAGTTACCTCTACGAGGAAATGGTTATCGTAGTTTTAATAAATGTGGAGATGCTTTTCGTAATTTTCGGCTTCTACGTAGGCGAAGCTTTGTAACGAGCGAAGCAATGTGCAAGTTTCAAATTGTTTCCTAAATTCGATTTTTTCTTGCGAAATTTAACTTCTGTTCGAATGATAACTTCTGTAAATTGTTTCTGATTGTTAATCTCAAATTTACGCGACTGTCAGAGCGACACCACAGACATTTTTTAAAAAATTCAAAATCATCCATAATCAGATGACAGTTATAATTTTTTTGTTGTTGTTAATTTCAGCAAACAAGGGGAGTTCCGTCTTTCAATAATGTGCAAAGTTTCAGCGCGCTAGCTCAAGCAGTTCAACAGATATTGCAATTTATATTTTCTTCTAAATATATTTTTTCGATATTTTGGCACATTGTTCTTCAAATTTTTTATTATCGATGAATTAAACGAATAAATAATATAAAAAAATAAGCGATAATACGGAATTATCGTGAAATGTTTTAATAATTTAGTCATTGTTAAAAAAATTGACAAAAATTTCAGACTTTTATGATCGATTATTAAAAAAAATTAATACTTTAAACCCTCGAATTTTCATGAGTTAATTAATCTTTGAATAATGATTGACATGCAATTTTATTAAATTTTCCTCATCACAAAAATGCCTCTCTGAAAAATTATTTCGACAATTAAATTGAAAAAAAAAAAACAGACAGGATAATAAAAGTTTTGAACTTTTTTCTCGATCGTTTTGATAATTGGATAAATTGCAAAGCAAGATGGAGATAACAAGGGACAATTATCAATTATATTATTTCAATAATTCAATCGTCGATCGTTTTTCGATTTCACATACCAAATCCACTTAGCACTCAAGCCGAGAGAATAATTTTTATGATAATTCGACGAAATTCTCGCTGGACTTTTGCACCCGATCACAACGCACGAGCGGCGATTATCGGCATTAATTTTCACGATAATTGAAATTAAAAATAAATATTCTCTCAGTGCTCGTTCGATGATTATCAAGGATAATTATTTTTCACAAACCTTTCCTGGATCGGCGAAAATTGATTGGAATAATTTCGAGAAAATTTCCAAACGATCTAACGCGGGAAAAATTAATTCAATTATTTAATGAGTAATCGATATCTATAAATCCCCGGATTCACTCGATCCGCGATCCGGATCAATTTTTCTTTTTTTCACGATAAAGTGAAAAAGTCAACCGTGACGTCACGTCCGATCGCATTAACAAAAGCGATGAAAATTTTCCAAAAATTTCATCAACTTTGAATTAATTTTAAATGATTTTTTTTTTCTCACCATCAAAATTAATATCAATGATGATATTATTATTACTGATCTCTTACAGTCGACTGAATCATTTTTCACGATGCATCCGTGGTATTTGAAAATTGCCTGCCTAATGAAACGATTTTTTTTTTTTTTTTCGCTTTTATTTCCCCGTCACATCACATTTCCCGCACGTCTGCTTCGTCGCGAAGAAATTTTATGGCAAATTGAGATTGCGAATTTTACGAAATCCACGATACGTATACCGAGGGACAGATCGTCCTGATCCTGTCGTCATTCGCGTTGGAATGTCAGATGTACTGATTTTACGAGAGGACAGTAAAACGAGTCCGCGGAGGAGGAAAATATTCACGAGATATTTTCCACCCTTCCCTCTGTCCTATCTACGGGGGCCCCTAAATCTTTTGATGCCCTGCATACTGACCGCGCTCGTACACTGTGCTCTCGGAGCTTTTAGTTTTCCTCGCTCTCTCTCTCGCCTCATCAATTTCATTCAAAATATACAAAACAAATCGAGGGTCGCGTAACTTTTTGAATCATGCATCGATTTTTTTTTTTTTTTTTTTTTTCATCCCCCTATCATTTATCCTCCCTTCTCGTTTTTCTCTCATATCTCTTTGCATTATACTTTCGTGTATACATTTGTCTTTTACGTTTGATTTTCTTCTTTTTTTTTTTTCATCCCCTCTCTTCCCTCGCGCTTCTCACGCGCTATTCGCGTCTGCGGAAAGGCGATCCGATCTCGGAGACCCGGTCGTAAAGCTGTCCACGTCGCTTCTTTCTCTCGCTCTCCTTTTTTTTTTTTATTATTTATTTTTGGTCCCGCGACACACGAGAAAAAGCCACCCTACTCTCGTTGTCTTTACGACCCTGCCACGATCTTCCCCCCGCCCCTTCTCTCGCTCTCTCTCGCTCTCTCTCTCTCTCTCTCTCTCTCTCTCTCTCTCTCTCTCTCTCTCTCTCTCTCTCGGGCTCTCGTTTCCCTCTGTTGTCTTGATTTGCATTAAGCGACTAGGAAAAACGAACGAGAAGAGAAATCGGTGAACGGTGTGTCAGCATAGACCTCGGATATTCGTATAGACAGCAATGAGGAGGGAGAGAGAAACTAAGGAAACAACCCCTGAAGCTGTACAAAAGGATCCTCTGTTCATAAATCCACCGAGGTCAGAGAGAGAAAAAAAAAAACGTTGCAGGACATTCCATCCCGGATCAACGAGCCTCCAATTCTCGCAACTTTTAATTTGATTCCTAATTTTTTTTTATAATTTTTATCATTCTACCAAGCACAAGCGGAATGTGTAAATTATGGAACGTATGAAAATTGTCTTTCACATTTTTTTTTTTTTTTTCCATTCAGAAAAGATTCGAATAATAATTATTCCAACCGGGTCAAAATACTCTTGATATGGAAATTGCACTGTTTTGCTCAGGGGAACTTGTCTCTTTAGTTTAAAAAAAATATATATTGATTCGAAATAAAAATTTAGAAATAGTTAAAGAATGCAAACCCGAGGGTTTGCGGTTTTCAACAAGAAATACTTTTGAGAAATACTTACGGTTGATAGAGAGAAAAATTTAAAAAAAAAAAAAGCAACGAACAATGCGTGGGGAATTTTCAAAAGGGCAAAGATTAGCAGCTCGAAGAGGAGATTGCTGTTAAGGTAGTTCTATCGCTGCAGACTAGTCAATTAGCTATAAATGTCTAAATGATGATTCCTAAAAATATTGGATATATGGGTTAAAATTAATAAATATTAAATAAGCTTACCCAGGTGAATACAATTAATCAACGGTTTATTATAAATAATTATGTAACTAGTAAAATAGTAATTGCAACGACTCGAGTATTACTAGATCTCGTATGATATTTACGTGTGGCAACGTTGCGTTTTCTTTCTCTTTTCATTCTCGTGCCCTCTCACTCTCTCGCCCGCTCTATCGACGTTGACGCGGAGAGGTTATGTTGTTCGACTTGTCAAATACCGCTTTCGTTTCGATATCGCGTTGCCACATTTTTTCACCGTCACGACATTATGCCATAAGTTGTGTATCACTACCCGGATGCTCGTATTAAAATCAGTATAGCTTAAAAAATTGGTCGACAATCATATTTTTTTTTAGGCCCGTTAGATTTTTACGTGTTTAATGAATCTAAGTCTCGTTTTTTGTAAGAATCTTTTGGATTTTCGATAAGATATATCGTTTTAAAGTGACCGGAAGTCGGTTCTTCTATATGCCGAAGCAAATTTGCCTTGAGGAATTGACATTTTCAAGTATTAATTTCTCCGTAATTAGGTCGATAAGGGGCATTGACGTTTCGCGAAATGAATAAATATATTAAAATTGAAGATATAAAAAAAAAAAATTTTAATCTTATGGATTAGTTACCACGATAGAACTACCTTAATGCATCAGGGCGATAGTCAAGAGCGGGACGTTGTACGGAGTGGAAATTCGGGGATGAAAGGAGAAGAGAGCGAAGAGAAAAGTTGCAGGCACGGTGTATGTAAAAATGGCTGTATGGGCTTGAGAAGAAATACACCGGACTGCGTATGGAGAAGAGAAGCCGGATGTAGAGAAGTTGGTATAGACTTATGGAGAAGAGCAGCACGATATATGAAGGATGTTATGAAAATGAGCGATGAAGGATGGCGAAAAAAGTGATTAAAAGAAGAAATTAGAGGAATCGGGACCGGGAGGGCAAAAAAATGGGGAAAAGAGTTGGTGGCAGCCATGGCAGAAGTGGGGGAGGAAGAAATGTGGGAAATAAATAAGGAATGGCGATGCAAGGGATTTGGGGAAAAGAATTAAACGAGGAGACAAAATCAAGACGGACCAAGAAATCCAGAATGACTGGAATGGAATTATTAAATCCAGGTACTGTACGGAATACAAGGATAGAAAGAGGGACATGGTAGTGGAAAAATATTGGGAAAATGGTCGGGTAAGTGGAGAAAGGGAGGAAGTGTGGGCAAGATTAAGATGTGGTAGCGTGGGAAAAGATAAAAATGAAGGTTTCTAAGACTTGAGATGCAGACTCTGCTGGCTCCAAAAGAAGACAGTGGAGCACATTATCACGTGCAAAGTAGGAAAAAACAAAGCTAGGAAGACCGACAGCGATAGGTACGCGGTCGGCGAGCGGCTCTGGCGATCACCGAGTTAATTAGCATTGATTCAGGTCAATACTTGGAGCGGTGACCGATCAGCCGCGCGCTGGCTGGCGCATCGAGTCGCTGAGTGGGAGGCCATCTTTTCAGAGTCCGGGATCCCTGTAAGGGAACACGAACTCTGGCCGATAAAGCCGACTGTATCGGCACAGGTTTTCCGCAGTTTCCCTCTACCCTCGTGCAAATGCGATACAGAAGGGGATTAAGAAAGAGTGGCTGCGGACAACACTTTGAGGGGACTTGTGGAATAGGAAAAAAAAATGGAACATGGAAAAATAGGTTAGAGTCTGCCAAAAGGGGAAGGACCCCCTTTGGTAATCTAAAAAAAAAAACAAAGCTAGGGAAAGGATAAGAGAGGAGGTAGAGGAATGGATAGGGAAAGTACAGGTGAAGGGTCAAAGAGAAAAATAAACAGTGCACTGCAAGGAGAAGAGCCTATAATTTATTTATGTGATTTTTTTTTAGAAATGGAAAAGATTATAAAGAGAGAAGTGAATGGAAAAATATAAGCAGTAGAGAAGAGAGCAGGATCTATAAATGTAAGATGCGAAATGTAAAAACCCTTAGGGGGATACTTGGAATAAACTATAACTACTATATTAATTTGAACATGATTGTTTTTTTTTCAATAATTAAATGATTAGCGACTCATCAGTGGATTCGGCCTGATGTTAATGAAATGAGATTTCAAAATTTCGGGAATTCCTTTCGATCGATTGTTCCCCAAGTTTGAACACCCCTTTGAATTTACACTTCTTCGGTCAGGAGGTTTTTTTTTTTGTTAATTAAACTTTTCTTTTGAGCAAACGTTCGTAAGTTTGACTCTGGAAAATTTCCTTGGATAAAAATCGTGTCACTTTCTGCGTGAAATACCTCATGTACCTTCGTCCCTCATCGTTTGGATACATCGCATGGGGTATTGGATTGTAGAAAGGTGTCACCCAGGAGCCAAAGACAGGACGAGATTACTGGTATTTACTGGGATAAGAGGACAGTGGCTTGGTTGGTTTTCTTCAACCGTGCTTATTGGCAAACCGCTAGTAAAATGGCACCCTTTAAAGGTTAGTACTTTTTCTTTTTCATCGAAATTTCGTTCAACCTTCATTTTCTTTCACCCCCTCTGTTCTCTTCTTCCTCCATCTTTCGATAATGCACACGCATACGGGGGAGGGGGGGAGGGGGACATTTTCTTTGTTCCATTCACTTCGCAACGAAAAATTACAACATGAGGAATTCGCCCTTTCCCCACTCCCCTTTCCTCTGATGAATCCACGCTCTAGCCAATTGCCCCTCACTCATCATATCAAAGAGGAGGGAGAACAAATTCGCGAACATAAAAAAAGCTTCGAATGGATCCTTTCTACCTTTTTTCCCTTTCATCTCCGAATGAATAACGCAGAGGATTCAAAAGAACCTGCACGCGAATATAACTCAAAACAAATTGTCAAGTGGCATTTGGCTAATGAATAAAATGTTTCGAGGATTTCGAGTATGGACTCACGAGTAGTGAAAATATCTTCAGCTTGGGGGCAATCAGGCCCGATATGTTTAATTGAGGAAAGTGGAGGTCTCTGTTCTCGCTATATATGTGCTGTTGATCGGAAGTGTAAATCGATTTTTTCGATGCGATTTCGTAGTTTTCAACTTGATGGCTCAAGCTTGAAGACCCCCCAAGGGGAAAAATTGAATCGAATGATAATTCAAAATTGGGGAATTATGATGAAACGATAAAAACATCAAGATTTTTTTGAATAATTATTATTCAACGATGAATAATAATACATTTTGCGAATATATATTTACAATTATTTTCCTGACTCTTGACAATCTCCCTTTTCTTCGCCCTCCTGATCTTCTTCGTGTTTTCCGTACTCGCGAGGTCGACTCTTCGCTTCGCTTCATCGGTGATGTGTACACAAGAAGTGAAGCGAAGGAAGAACGACCGAGAGCGACGATCCAACATAAAATATCTCTCTCTCTCTCTCTCTCTCTCCCTCTAGTGATAAAGTTACCACCCCATCAACCATCCTTTCAATTCTCCATCTTCGTCGAGCGTGTTTCTTACACGGAGTGGCGAAGCACGAAACGCGGGGGTAGTATTAGCGAGGGTTTACCCGTGGACATACCACGAGCGAGAGCACCCAACTCGTTCTCTCTACTCGCGTAATTTGGCTCAAACCGACACCCCTTGAAAGTCTCGAGTCTCACCGAGAGAGGGTGTGATCTCGTTCTCTCTCTCTCTCTCTCTCTTTCTCTCTTTCGCTCTCAAGAGACTCGACGTTCTCCATTACGTCTTCGGGGGTAGGCGAGAAGAGCAGTTTATTGAAGGAGGAAGTGTGTAAAAGAGAGAGAGGGAGAGGAAGAGCCCAGACAGTCAACGTTTCATCCCTTCCTGGCTCTTCCTGCTTTCCTCCTCCGAAGCTCTCTCTCTCTCTCTCTCTCTCTCTCCTCTGTGTCCTTCATGATTTTCACGCTTCTTTGCACCCTGCACGCATTTTCCAGCTATATATGTAACTACCCTTATACGTGGATAGGCAACGATCGCTTTGGACAAGAGAGAGAGAGAGAGAGAGAGAGAAAGAAAGGGAGAGATCCTTTCTGGCTCGATGATGTCGCTCGGACGAGTCGGGTAATTGTTTAGAAAGCTGTGCCACGTTCTCTCGAAGAGCGAGAAGAAGGAGAAGTAGAAGATGACTAAAGAAATAAGGGAGAGAGAATCAGGGACCACGAAAGTCTGATGGGAGCGAACCGAGGGGATGGAATCGCTGGGTTCGTGAACGAGACACACCGCATCACCAACACCTTTTACTTCCTTCCTCTCTCTTTATCTCTCTCTCTCTCTCTCTCTGGCTCTTCCGTTCGGAACTCGTGGAATAACGATTTTCTATCCGGTTCTCACGTTTCACAGGCATCTTCCGAGAGATTTCCCGAAGCTCCCCGGCATGCGGAGCAAAAGAGCCGGAGACCCGGAGAAACGAGGGTACGATGCATAAGGAAATCAAGAAATCCCTCTTGCATCCTTTATCTCTGTGCGCCACTATCGCGGAAAATCCAGTAATAGCGCAGTCACGCACACACACACACACACACACGCACACGTATATACACCCCGATGGACGGAATCTGTTCTGGAGCCCTAATCGAGCAGAAAATTTGTGTTACTACACACATTTTCCTGCCAGAGCCCTCCGTGAAATCTCCGCGGATATTCAAATTACCATCGGCAACGAGATCCAATTGGTGGAAATCTCGTATTCAAGGAATTTCTACCAATTTGCATTATTTTCGAGCTACCCTCGTTATGATAGGATGATCATGATTGATTGTCGACTCGCTCAGTAAAGTCTGAAGAATGATTTATCCAACTTTTTCGAAAGGAGAGTGACGTTTCGATGTCGGTTGGATCAAGATTGAGGAAGGTCTGGGTTGATGTGCAGGGAAGAAATTGGCACTGACCAAAGCAGCCGCGGCCATCACTACCGGATCAATAATGGGGTTCAACTTTTCAGATACCGAGAGAAAATATGATTTGTGCATGTAGACATTCTTGGATCCAAGCTAATCGTCGTTTGGAACTACGGAAAGTCTTTCGAAGGTTAAGTTACTTTTGGTTCATCGTTATAACTGGATTGATCGAAAGGCGAAAAATAATAAAAGCTATGGATCATTGAAACAACTAATTATCATACAACAGAGGATTCTTTCCAAATTCCCAGCGTGACTTTGTCCCTTTTTGTTGGATCTCTCGACAAAAGAACTCGGGGCAGAGTATCCCCGGACTACTTCACCCCGAGGATTCCGAGGATTTCATCACTTCACTCCCCTCCTTCATTCCTTTATCCGCATCCTTTTTATTTCTACCTTTTCCATATTTCAAAAGTACACGCGAGAGCCCACCTTGAAAAGTTTTTATCCGACGGTTTGCGCAGTATACTTTCAGCTGGGGTGGTCCTCTCATAAACAATTGGTTACCTTCTTTTCTCAACGACCACCACAAAAAAAAAACCCCTCGGCGTCCACCCTCGAGACTTCCTCTCCCCATACCGCGTGCAAGCCACTCTTCTTCTTCTTCTTCCGTTATACTCTCTGCCACACTGCACTCACTTCTTCCTGCATATATATATATATATATAAACGTTCCCGACTTTGCGGCAACCAGCCCTCTTTGTCCCTCATCGCGAGCTTTCACCGGAGAGAATCCACGCGCTTCCTTCTTTCTTTTTCATTCAGTTTCACTTCATCCTCTCCTCCTCCTCCTCCTCCTTCTTACCTTGGCAATATTCTAGTCTTTTTATTCGTACACTCGTTGGGTCTACCGCAGTCTCCCCCGGGTCTCCATAACTCGCCTACAAATTCTCCAGACTCTATGGGCAAGCCTCTTTTTATTTGCCCTTTCGCGAAACCCCGCCACACTGAGTCAACATCAATGGATGCCTCTGCTCCTCTTCTCGCCTTATATACTCCCTTCGTTCTCTCGACTCTCTCGCATTATTTCCTCAATTTTCAGCCACTTTTCGCATGAAATTTTTACCTCCCAACGTCCACGTTCTCTCATTCAGTCGCCGTGCAACGCCGAGGGGCACGATGCCTCCTGGTTTTCATTGCGACCTCAACGACTTGATGAAGACGCGATGCGGTCTACCATCACACCGGAAGGCATGAAGGACAGAGAGTGTTGAGGATATTCAGGAAAATCTTTAGGAAAAGCTAGCTGTGTGGTATCGTTTAAATTTAACATTCGCTTCGCATTTTTTATCATCCAGTATAGTAGACGTATGAGGAATTTTGATTCTTCATCCTCATTCTCGTATCTTTTACGGATTTATGGCCCAAATACTTTAACCCAACGACTGACAGGAATCACCATTACTATAATGGACGGTTATTTATGTTTGTTTGGTATTACCTCCAGAGGTTTATTGAGCCACAAAAATGGTCGATAAGCCAAAAAAAAGGGTCAAGCCGCTGCTTGTTTTTTGAAAGATCGTGTTCATTGACTACTTCGTGATTTTTTATAATAACTACCAGTACGGAGCCTGGGTCAATTACGAACTTTCGCCACAAAGCCACGAGATCTACATGCATCGAGGAATCTTTCTTGAATCTTCCGGTGAATCACATGATATAGCTCCTATAAATCGACCAGATCTCTCGATTCAAAACCAACACCAAGCTCGACAAGCTTGAAATCCCAAGCGGAGAATGGCATTTCTCATGGAACTAGCTGGTTGCACCTCGGAGAGACTATATATATGTGTACGTTGTGTATACGATAGTAGTACAACTGGCTCGCGTCTCCTTCCGGTCGGGAGGATCTTTGGAAATAAGCGCACACTATACGAGATCGCAAAGTTCTCGCAAGAGACTGCTGCATATATACGCGTATAAACTGCCGACCAACAAAAGGTCTTGATCCAAATAACTTTGCGCATTGCGACGAGTGTCTTGAGCCCTTTCGTAGCACAGAGTCTGTATATTCATGTGTATCTGCATTCCCCAGCTGGGAAGATTGAATTCCAATGGTAAACTCTCCTACCGGAGCCCTAGCGGTGCATCTCCGGCGTGCAACCTTTCTCGTATAGCAACCGTGGGGACGTACTATACACGCGAAACACACAGTGACGACGAGAGAGTCTCGCGAATCTCACGAATCACCTCCGTTGGATCATACACCCACACACACTCCAACGATCGCGATTCTCTTCTCGGCTTGCGTACTTCAATATTCACTATCCCAGTTGTATGCCAAAACTATCCTGCCCTGCATATGTGTTACATGGGTCATTCTATGTATCAGAACCGGAAACTCGGGGCAATCGAATCCTTTCCGTTTTGTTTTTTTCGACTTTTGTGCTTCTAAGAAAAATTCGGTGCTTATCGTCCATTCGAATAGAGCATATTTTCAAGATTGCAACAGGCTGGTGAATGAAGTTTGACGAATTTCAATTTTTTTCAGAAATGAAGGTTCTTTGTGAAAATTATAGCTGAGATCACTTGCAAGGGGCACTTTACATGATAATATTGGAAATTCTAGACGTTAGAGAGTCCCTGAGGAGCAGCTATCGTGGAATGTCCCGCTTCTCATGGATTTCCCTATACGTATGAAGCGCCGTTTACCCAAGTATTGCCTGGTACAGAGCTCTGAGATCTCGTAAAGTCGTCGGGACGAAGGTTTTTAGTGGCGCACTTACGTCATCCCTTACAGGCAATCCGAGTCGAAATTTTGGTCCTATGATAGGCCTGCAAAGTCCTACGTTTAGTAGGATATATATAGAGAACTACTCGAGTCGAAATTTTGGTCTTACGACAGGCCTGCAAAGTCCTACGTTCAGTAGAATATACAGAGGACTATACTCGAGTCAAAATTTTGGTCCTACGACAGGCCTGTAAAGTCCTACGTATATAGAAGACTATCCGAGTCGAAATTTTGGTCCTACGACAGGCCTGCAAAGTCCTACGTTCAGTAGAATATACAGAGAACTATACCCGAGTCGAAATTTTGGTCCTATGGTAGGCCTGCAAAGTCCTACATTTAGTAGGGTATATATAGAGAACTACTCGAGTCGAAATTTTGGTCTTACGACAGGCCTGCAAAGTCCTACGTTCAGTAGGATATACAGAGGACTATACTCGAGTCAAAATTTTGGTCCTACGACAGGCCTGTAAAGTCCTACGTATACAGAAGACTATCCGAGTCGAAATTGTGGTCCTACGATAGGCCTGCAAGTCCTACGTTCAGTAGAATATATAGAAGACTACCCGAGTCGAAATTTTGATCCTACGACAGGCCTGCAAAGTCCTACGTTCAGTAGGATATATAAAGGACTATAATAACCCTTAGGTACTGTCAAAATAAATCTCACGAGAGAATGTGAAGCTAGAAGTATACTCTGCATCCCTTAATTTTTTTCATAAACAAAATTCAATATTCATCGATCAAAATTTTATTATTGAATAAATAAATAATAGTTATTGTTATTATTTCATAAAAACTTCACAAATATTTTATCAAATTGCTCTCCCCCTCAGACAATCGACGAGATTTAAATAAAAAATATCTCTCGAATATCATCGAATAAATCAATCCCTATAGAAATGGAAAGGAATAAAAAATTGTTTACCCGGATTTTTCACGATTGCGAGCGATACATAGATCGAAGAGAAGTCGTGAAATAGCCACAAAGCATATATATGTATGTAGCACGAGTAAAGCCACGAGTTTGATATTAAAAACATCGAAAGGGTTTTACAAAAGGTTCGATATTAAAATTTTCTTTATTGCCAGGGTTTACGGAAGTACGTGCTCCCCGGGAGGAAAGCACCGGGACACGAGTTTTGCCTTTTTCTCTCACACCGATTTTACTATAAATTGCTTCGTCTTTCCTTTCCATCTCTCTCGCTCTCCTATTCTTTTTTTTTTCTTTTCTCCTCTCTCATGCAAAATTCCACGTCCCTTCGACCTATGCCCATTCTACGAGGGCGAACCTTTCTCTCGCTCTTTCTTTCAACTTTGACCGGAGCTTCCATCTCTCGCAAACACTTTTGTTATTGCTCTCAATTTTTTTTTTTTTTTCATTCCACTTTGTTCTTCTTTTTTTTAAATAATTTTTATTTTCTTCTGTTCGTTCTCTGCCCACTCAACTCCATTTTTATTCTATTTTTCTCTCTTTTTCACGTTCCCTTCTCGTCGTCTTCCCGATGGCCGAGACACTCGAGTGTCTTAAGTATTCTAGAGTTTCTTTCACTTATATTTTAAATATTTCTCATACCAACCCCTTCTCATAACTCTTTCATTCTCTTTTTTCTCGATCTTCCTTTTTTTTCCCTCGCTTCTCCGACGAGCTCGCGACCTCGAGCAACTTTTTTCTTTCATCTCGCTCTAAAAGGCTCCGAGACACGAAATACTGAGAAAGAGAGAGAGAGAGAGGGTGAAAGAGTTTTCTCGGGTCGTCTCATACGCCCAAGTAGTAATGGTAATTTTGATCCCCCCCCCCCCTTTTTTTTCTTTTATTGCTCAACGAGTGACACAAGCGGCCATTCTTCCAGCTGTCACGACCGCTAATGCAAAAGTTACGAATGAAAAAGAAAAGAAAAAAAAAATCTCGCCTCAACGAAAATTCAAGGAACTGACATTTGTCTTATATACACATATTATACGATTCGATATATTTACTCTTTCACCTTTCACCCGTGAGTTTGTTAAACGTCAAATTTTTCACGTGAAACGGGAAATATGCAACGAATTTAAAAAAAAAATAAAGAAAGATAGAAAATCATGAAAAAGTCGAGTCTCTGAATACGAAAAGTATATATGAATAAAAAATATCTTTGTATCCATATACATCCGTCTCGAAGGATATTAAGACCTTTATCGATATTGCTATTATGCTTCGGTATATCGGAAGGAAAAATATATATTTTTCACTTGCGCATGATGAAAAATGAAAAAGAAATGTTTATACGACACCCTTCGAATGTATCCGCGGTGTGACGGAACGGAAAAAAAAACAAACCCCCCCCCCCCCGCAGCTTCATCGTCCTCGCGAGCTTTAACTCACGAGCTCGTTTCGTCCAAGGGGGATGAAACATTTTCATCAGGTTGATAGAACTTTGGAGGTTTTTTTTCCTGATCTCGAATACACACACACACACACACACACGCACGCACGCACACACACACACACACACGCACACGCACACACGTGTGGGCTGTTTATATATTTATTTTTTTCACTAGAAGCGCGTATAGAGTGGCTCGCAAGGGGGTTGGTTTTAAAGGTTTTATGAGAGGCTTGAGGCCGCGAGCGCCGCGAGTAACGCGACGAGAGAGATCGAAGAGCCCCATCATCCCTCGAGCTTTTAAATACATGTATGCCCTGAGAAAAAGTTTTCAGCCGCTTCGAGATAGGGACGAAAAAAAAAAAAAAAAAGAAAAAAAATGCAGCTCTGGACACGAAACGCGAGGGCTTTTGCTTCTCTCTTTTCTTTTTTTTTTTTTAGTATCCAACTATGCGCATAAAAAGTCACCCCTAACGGACGTAGCCGGAGCGAGAACGAGCTGGCTGTCGTGCGGGGGCTGCACAGCTCTCTCTACACATTATATGTTGTTGTATATATGCGCGACAGTCCCGAGACCCATTGAAATATTAAAGCGGCTTCCATATCCGTTCTTTTTTTCTCTCTCTCACCTCCCTCTCTCTCTCTCTCTCTCTCTCTCTCTCTCTCTCTCTCGTTCACTCTTTCGAGCGTCGTCATCCTTAATCATGAATATATTTTTTTTTAAATGAAAAAAAAAGCGCGGAAAAGTAAACAATTACACGAGAGTGCACGAAAGGATTATTCTCGTTTGGCTTCATCATAGAAGAAGCTTTGTATGGGAAAAAATAATTTTAGAAAACATTTTAGAAAAAACGTCCGAAATTGTGTGTGTGTGTGTGTGTGTGTGTGTGTGTGTGTGTGTGTGTGTAGGGCACAAACCCTGAAAAATTCGCGCATCTATATCTCGAAAATAACCGAAGCAATCGTGAGCAAACTTTGCACACAACTTGGGCATGAGACCCTCTTTGTTCGTTAAAATTTTCGCAACAATCTCTCACGCGGGTGTCCGATTTTATATGATTTTTAATTTTTCCAAAAATACCTTTGATCGGTCCAAATATCCTAAATTTTCGTTTATCGGATCGAAAACTTCTACGAATATTTGGCTATCGGGCGGAAATTTCGAAAAAAAAAGTTTCAATAAAAAACGAATTATAGTTGCGCTTGAATTGGCGCAAATTTGAAAATATCGGGCTTAATCCGGGGCGTATTTTCGACGTAGGAAGAATATTTTTAAGGCTCTGATGCTTTTGATCATTATATGTCGAGTAGGAGAAATTCAGAGTGCGGTTTTATTGAGATGATATTTAATTAAATTAATAATTTATAATTTATTAATTTAACGAATCAATCTTACTCAGGAATTCAGTAGAAAGGCCACAAAATGGGCTTTAGTTACATTAAAAAAAAAAAATCGAATTAATTTTTAAAGAACTGTTTCTACAACTTTAAATATGAATAATTGTAAATTTACATTGAGGGGTAACACCACTCTAGGATTTTGGAAAATTAGATTTTTTTTTTTTGCTTCAAAAATATTTTAGGGTCATAAAGACAATATCCAGTTGGTCCTATAGTGAAAAAAAAATTTTGAAAGGTTCAATTCTCGATTTTTGACACAGTGCTGCGGAACGCGCGCTGAGCACGATGAAAACTTTTAGCGCATTTTTCTCGAAACCACTTTTTCCAAACTGGGAGGACAGATTACCTGAACACCGTTCCATGGATCGGTTTGAAATTTTGACAGTAGCTTTACAATTATATTTTCTACGGGAGTACGTAGCCGTTTTTTTTTATTTGATGTAAAATTTTTTTTTATAAACAATTTAGTGCTTGTTTTTTGGCCAAAAATCAATTTATTTTTTTCAAAAGTGCACTATTTCTACAAAATTTGATTTAATAAAAAACCCCCTACGTGGTCCCATAGGCAATAGTACATGGATTATACATTTTTTTGGTTTTCTGTTCCAGGTCTTATACTTTACGAGAAATCTGTCCTTCCGTAAAGGAGTTTTAAAAAAGCGATTTCAAAGATTGGCTCTGTCGCCGCCATTTTGCATCAAAATTATAATAAAATTTTTTTTTTTTTTCATACTTCAATATGCGTTAAATAAACCATCTGAAAATAAATCCTATTCCTTTTTCCACACTCCCAAAATAAATCGTCACAGTTGGGCCTTTTTTTTTAAGACTGTCAGAGTGGTTATTGCAATTACCGGGAAGGATATTCATTACATTTTATACACTTAAGTTTCGTTTAATTTTTTATAACTCAGTCTCTATGTTGCAAAATTCACTGCAATCCTACCGAAATTTTTTGCATAAATTGACGGTATTATTATTCATCTTGGAGACAAATTTATTGCGATTATTAAAAACCAATCATTGCTCGGTTTTATTTTTTATTTTTTTCACTGAATATGCATGTAAAATTGAAATTCAACAATGTAATTACGAATTTTTCAATGAAAAATTCAGTATGAAAATTCACCTCGCTGGCAATTGCCTTGGCAATTACAATTACAAGTGATCAATTTCAACGAAAATTGACAGTTTAAAAAAAAAATCCATGTTTACGATAAATTTGTTGAACCGAACAAAAAATAGTTCACTGCAGCTTGCTCGTGCTGTAAAATCATATTTTCTCATTTGTCCGAAAAGAAATTCGTGAAAATTTACTTTACTGAATTCATTTTATATCTCTTATTCTGTACAATCGACCATCCAGATATATTCACAACGTCTTCGGAGATATTTTTTGATGCTAATCCTACCCACGCGGGCTGCTTAAAAAATTGACTTTCACCTCATTCTCTCCTC
The DNA here is from genome assembly GCA_963564615.1 of Rhorus exstirpatorius. NCBI lineage: Eukaryota > Metazoa > Arthropoda > Insecta > Hymenoptera > Ichneumonidae > Rhorus > Rhorus exstirpatorius. The sequence goes on from CAUXCA010000054.1 coordinate 91,430, forward strand.
CCCCCCACCCCTGCATTTTCTTTCCCTATCGTCGTTCTCTTCCCCCTCGCCATCTCGTCCTGGCGAATTGTTTGTTCACCATAATCCACTCAAAGTTTCTGAGATATTGATGAGTTTAACGACGACGACGACGACGACGATGACGAAAACGGCAATAGGGAGAAAAAGAAAAAGAAAAGCACCCCTTCTCCTCCCCGAGCGTTCGAGGGAAAGAAAGAGAGAGAGAGGTACGAAGCGAGAGAGGATAAGTAGAAAAAGCTGAGAAAACCACAAGAGGGCTTGAATCTCGTGCGGTATGAGTGAATCCCGAGGTTGTTCGGATTTTCCTTGATGAAAAATGTAAAAAAAAAAAAGTAAATTGAGTCACCCCCCCCCCCCCCCCACTACCGTACAGTGGGAGGCTGCTCGCCTTTTTGCTTCACCCTCGATTTCGAATCAACCTCCCCTGCCAATCTCGATCGCCTTAATCCGGCTGAATCGTATCTTCTTCATCAAATCGCGATCACGAGTCCGAAAGAACGAAAAATCCCCGCATCCCAGAGGACCCGGGGTATTATAATAACCAGAGAGAGAGAGAGAGAGAGAGAGAGAGAGAGAGATGAGGGAATAGAAACTTTGAAGAAAAAAAAAACGTGAAAAGGGACAATAAATCGATGGCCAGTAATGGAGAAGAGAAAAGTTTGCACATTCGTTCCTCATTACAAAGTTCCCTCTATGATCAAGTGGGGTTATTCAATTTTGGCTTCCTCATAAAGGAAGCTTCGCGAGTGAGATAAAATAATGAGGATAAAACGTTGCATGCTGCTTGATGGGCAAAAATTTGCGAAAGTTGAAAAAAAAACTCTCATAACTTTTCGAACATTTCAAATTTTTCTAAAATCTTAAGCCCTTGAGAAATTCCTACCAAATTCAATGACAATCGTCCTTGTACCACGGGCTATTTATGCAATAAGTTTGGCCTCGATAGCGTCAAATTTGCGAATTTCAGAGCGCACACATACATTTTTCCGAAAATTTAAAAATTTTCTAAAATCCGAATCCCTCAAGCGATTATGACCGAATTCAATTCTAATTTTTGCTTTCGCGAAAATGAAGCTTCCTTTATGAGAGAGAAAAAAGTGCTTCGAATCACATTAAGGGTTGAATTTTTTCCAAAAAATGGTCTGGGACGAATGTCGAATCGTGTATCGGACAATCTAAATGAGCTACGAGCTGCGATACGAAAATGAGAATAAAACAACTGAAAGAACACATTGACAGTCGAAAAAAAATAAAATTCTTTTAGCTGTGGAATGAAAAAAAAAAAAATTCATCCATTTATTTAATATTGATAAGTTAATCGTCGTCATCGAAGTATATGAAGTTGACGACCAAACAAGATTGCCCGATAAAAAAAAAAAAAAAAAACAATTTGTCCGAGTCGACTGCTAATTTTTTCAAATAATTCAATATTCATTTCGCTGCATTCGAGTAAAAAAAAAATTTCAAGATTGCGAAAATTCTTTTCTCAGCTTATAAGTAAGCTTGTTCAAAGAGAGAGAGAGAGAGAGAGCGCTTTTGTGATATCGATGGAGAAGAACGGACCAACGGATATGAAGAATATTTTTCTTGGCACATATTCAGAGTCTTAAAAGAGTCTTTTAGTACCTAAAAACGTATATCGAAGAAAAAAATTTATACGCTGATTTAAATGCGACATAAAATTTACCGCAGAAACGTATGTCACGTGTAAAAAATATATTTTGACACGGAATTTTTTTGGGCTTATTCATAGAGGAAGCTTTTTTTGAGGAATTTTTTTTTTTTCAATGCCAATGTGTTTAAAATGTGCCAAAACTTCGAGAAATCACATTCAGAAAAAATGTATGGATGTGTGTGTGTGTGTGTAACCACTCGGCAAAATTGAATTGTCTGTAACTCGATAACCGGTTGAGCTACAGCACTGCAAATTCGCAATCAGGTAAAGCACGATAATCCCTTTGTTTACTGTAATTTTATTACAAATTCATACGGGGACTCGGATTTAATAACATTTTCAATTTTTAGGAAAATAATCGTTTTCAACTTCCGCAAATTTTTCGATTTCATGCCAATATATATATATATATATATATATATATATATATATATATATATATAGATAGATTATCATTGAAGGATGGTTGGTATTGAATTTGGCGAAAATCCATGCAAGAATTCAGATTTTATGAAATTTTCCTTTTTTTTTTCAAAAAATGCCTAACTTCTGCAAATTTTAAGATGTCGTGCTACATTTTTCTACGCGAATAGACTATTATTGAAGGACGGTTAGTATTCAATTTGACGAAAATCCATGCAGGAGTTCAGATTTTATGAAATTTTCATTTTTTCAAAAAATGTCTAACTTCTGAAAATTTTAAGATATTTTCTATGCCAATAGATTGTCATTGAAGGGCGGTTGGTATTGAATTTGGCAAAAATCCATTCAGGAGTTCAGATTTTATGAAATTTTCAATCTTTCGAAAGATGATCGTACTCGCTGTAACTTCCGCAAATTTTGCGATATCGTGCTAATTTTGTTTATCTATAAATAGATTATCATTGAAGGAGGTTGGTATTGAATTTGGCGAAAATCCATCCAGGAATTCAGATTTTATGAAATTTTCATTTTTTTTTTTCAAAAAATGGGTGTAACTGCTCAAACTTCTGCAAATTTTGAGATATCGTGCTAAATGTTTCTACGCCAATAGATTATTATTGAAGGACGGTTAGTACTGAATTTTGCGTAAACCGATCCGAGTTTTCCGATTTTATTGAATTTTCAATTTTTCGAAAAATGTAGTAGCCCCCGCTTCAACTTTCCCAACAAATTTTGAGATATCGTATTTCGTTACATAATTCAAATCATCCTTCAATAATAATACAGTAATATTATCGAAGGACGTTTCGAATTTAGCTAAATTCGATGGAGAGTTTCAGGTTTTATTAAACTTTGAATTTTTCAATAAAATGCATAACAATTCTACATTCCCCGCATCTTCAAATAGCTAACTAAAGATTTCCACATAAATAGAATACACGTAGATACGTTACATACATAATTGTAAAAAAAAAACACTGAAAATTGAAACTCGCACATTGCTTTCTCGTAATTTTACAAACCTTTTGTTTTATCTCGCTCATGAAGATTCCTCTATGAGGAATCCAAAATCGGAAAACTCACTTGCTCATATATACAGGAAGCTTTATTTATATAAGCCAGACAAGAAAAGCTTTATAAAATTTCAAATATTAAAAGCAAGCGCAATGTTCAAGTTTAATTTTATTATTATTTTTTTTTTTCATTTTATTATTATCATTTATATTATAATGTGCAGTTATTTCCGTATTTTCCTTAGTAAAGTGAAGCATTTTGCTTCAAATATTGTGTATAATAATCCAACGAAGTTGCTGAAGCAGCGTTGGTTTCGCTTGCTCGATAATGACGTTCCCGGACGTCTGGATATTAATTAATTTCATGAATACCGTAGCTCCGAAGGAGCACGACGAGAGACCGTGGGTAAAAAGGGGACTGCAGCCCAGCGGGGCATCGGGATGATGATGCTCACTCTACTGGCGTATACTAAAGGATAAGAATCCAGAATATCGCGTGTGCATGCGTGGAGATGAAATCCAAGAGCTAAAGAGCTGCAGAGTTTCTCGTATAGGATTTCGTCCGGTTAGCCAAGATAATAATGAAATAATTCCCCGAGCAAGCCCGCGTGCATACTTGATAAAATAAACGAGAATGAATCCCCGTTGGAAATTCGCCGGATCTGAGATTCGATGCCGGCGAAAGTTTGAGGGAAAATTCGACGATTCTGTGATACGCGAGCATGCTCATCATCAGCGATATCACGAGAATAACGAGACGAAAAAAAAAAAAAAGAAAAAGCCACTCAGCTATGTGAAACGCCAATTTTCCACGACAAAAGTTACAATGACGCAAAGTTATATCAAATTATTTTTCACGTTTGTATCGTGGAAAATTCGCAAGACGAAGACTTTTTATCGTTTCATAATTTGCTCGCACGGAAAAAAATGGTTCGGGATTTACAATAATACTGTTATTGTTGGCCAGTTATAGGTATACTGGTGAAAAAATATTGCCCACACAGAAAATGCAGTAGCCCTTTTAGAAAATCCCGATTGCCGTAAAGTTCATACAAATATGACTAGTGAAGTATTTCTAATTCAACAATAATATCGCTGGTGAAGGCAAAGCAGTTTTGTCTACGGCGCCTATACTGCGCCTTTGTGGACGACACTCAATCGTCTGGCTAGCTTAGTCATTATAAATAGCTGGAAATTTATCGTTTTTGTAAATCAGCCATACTAACATAGCTCGCGAAACTACACTGTATTGTTCAAACAGCTGTAGTAGCTGATTTTTACATGCCTAGCTATTTCAACCGTATGGTATGGCTGCGAGAATAACGTTGTGACACATAGCTATACTAATATGGCTCGCGCAACTATACTACGTTTTTGGAACACCTACAGTAATCTGTTAACGCGTGGTGTCTATGCCTCTGCCTCGCGCGAAAACGAGACCTCGCTACGCAAAATTTTGATAATGAACGAGTTTGCGAAGAAGAAACTGAACGAACGGAATCTTGATGAGCTTATACCAACATTTGAAGGTAAGTCTGTTCTCACTTATCTACGGAATATGTAAAAAAAGGACTATTTTTCCTGTTATATAAACGCCAATCGTATAACAAGCGAATTTTTGTAGGTTAGGTCAACTGTCATTTTCCTGCAAGGAGAGTATCATATGTCTCCGGGCCATGGATTCTCTCAAACTTCCAGGTGTGTTTCATTAGCTCTAAAAATCAAGTCTCTTTTGCAAATTATTTATGTCTGAATATCATTATCGATAACAGATGATTAAAATAAATATTCATGATTATGAAACATATTGGCTGAATTTTTACTGTGACCCGAATATCCCCTACTATATATACTTACCTATACGAGTATAGGTAGGTACAATATCCTGTAATTTATCTATGTAAAATGAATTTATAATTCAGCCATATTTTTTTGGTAGTATAGCTGGTACGTCTACCTCGTATTCTAGCGTTTATAAAACAGCTCTACTAGTATTGTTGGTATACAAAGAATTCTGCCTACACTGACAAAACTGCTATCTACGAAACAACATTGTATATGTTTGCTTCGGCTATAGTATGGCTGGTGTTCGTCTACCTCGTATGCTAGCGTTTATAAGACAGCTATACTAGTATGGTTGGCATACGCATAACTCGTGATGGTGAACTCAACCATACTATGGTATTGCTGAAATAGAGATACTTGTCAGATTCGCGGAGCTATTGGGTATATGTCTGTCATGACATAGTGGTATGCTTACGCCAACGATATTGTGTCAGTCATATTTGTATGGCTTTATTACCTAGATGGTATGGCAGTAGCGTATTTTCCCATATAATATGGCTGAAGCAATAATAATTATGGCTCGAATCGGGAAACTTTTTTTTCAGTGCAAGTGTGTTTTTACACACTTATGTGTGTAATTTCTTGTAGTCACTTTTTACTCACTTTCACGTGTGTAATTCTACAAAATAACACACTTAAAGTGTGTAATTCTATAAACTAACACACTTAAAGTGTGTAATTCTACAAAATAACATACTTAAAGTGTGTTTCCCAATCGAATTTCTACTCGTCCATGCTCATTCAAAAATGGCTTTACGACCCCTAAAATTGATACATATGTATCCTCCAAACTCGCGCGTCTTGCTCATTCCACCCCTTGGCATATCCTCTTTCGATGGAAGCCCTTCACTATTCCACGAGATCTCCTCTCGTTGCGCATATGCATCGATCTCCATAGTGCGACTCGTCTTACTGCTTTTTCCCCTCATTAAGAACGCTAACAGCCATCCCGGCTTTCCATCGACCATTGTTTACGGTCCTTTGTTTCGCTTTTCAAGACAAAAGAGACTCGAGACTCCAGCCAGAGAGGTCGCGAGCTCATTCTTGGCATTAGTTTTGAATGGCGTTTTGCGGAATCGAGTTGTATTTTTTTTTTTTTTTCACGTACGAACATTATGACGAATTCATACTTGGGAAATGCCAGGACGATCAGGAGTAGATTTTTTGAAGAATGCAAAGATTTTTCACCTCTCACTGACCACCATTTTGAATTCTCTAAATATATGATAACGGTTTCGAGTTCAGCGACATAAAAAAATCTCAAGATTTATTACGTAAGTATTCAAAGCGTTAAAAAGTTTTTTTTTTCCCCACTGCCGATGCTGAAGAGGCTGAGAGAGACAGGAGATTTTGGGGAGCGGGGAAGATCATCATTACAAATAATTTGCTAGCGCTTTTTCAACGAGAGTCCGGTCAATGTTACACATTCTCGCTCTCGTTTCATGATTTCCTTCGTGAATGATAATTTCACTTCCTCATTTTCATTGCAGCGAGATGAGGGAGTAGGAAAACTAGAATTTCCAAGGATGCTGAGGAGGGAGGAGGGTCAAGGCCATGTATAGCTCGAATCAACGATAAGTGAAACCGTTTTTCCTCAATTCTCTTCTCTCTCTCTCTCTCTCTCTCTCTCTCTCTCTCTCTCTCTCTTTCTCTTTCTCTTTCTCTCTCTCTCTCCCCCTGTGTGTGTGTATTTCTCTCATTCTACCATTTCCCATTTCCACTCCTTCTCTCTCTCTCTCTCTCTCTCTTTTTGCTCGAACGATTTTCCGGAACGCAGCAACGAGAAAATCGATGGAAAAAGCTCGAGGGCTTTAGCCCCGTCGAGCTGAAGAGTAGAACGAAGAAACGGAGGGCAAAAAGAGAGTGAGAAAGCCCAGCAACGAGTAACTAACCGCTCGATGCTAGAGGGAGCTTGCATATTTTAGAATGTCATCAGACTTCGTCCAGGATACTCGAAAGAGCGAGCTTTCTACCACTTTACCCTCGAAAACTCTCATCCCTTCTAATTCGGCAAAATCGTTCGCGACGGGGCGAAGGACGCGTAAGGGTGAAATCGTGAAATGTAAAGAAGACGAGAAAATGGAAGGAATACAAGAAAATACATGATCTATAGCGAAACGATGTGAGGATATTGATAGCTTAGAGAGAGAGCGATAGAGAGAGCCTTTCCCTGGTTCAATTGTTGATTATTTCGAGGGTAAAGGCCGAAGTTTTAAGGCACTTGATCCTTTCGCTCAAGTGACAAATCATGAAAGACTTTCTTTTTTCTCATTTTTTTCTCAAAGCTTTCGATCACGTTCGCGTAAAAATTAATTCAATTTTCTCATCTCGTTCGTTATCCCTCGAACAGTCGTAGAGATTTATTGGCTAGAATTTCACCTGGAGTTTTGTATTCTCGTAAATTTATCGTTCGTTGGGGATATTAATGATCTTTGTCATTTTTGGTAAAGTTTCTTATTTGTTAGACTGGAAAATATGTCCTCTCATTATCCCTCGTTCGTTTCACGAACTTTTCGAGCAATAATAAATGCTACGAAATTTCCTCAAGCAGACATTCGCCGGAATGTTCAGTCCTGCGTATTGTAAATGAGAACGAGAGAGAGAGAGAGAGAGAGCGAATGAATGAAGTGACCGAAGGAGAAAGGACGTATAAAAAAAAAAGGGACACTTTTCTCTGTTTCGTATACTACCGATAGACCCTCGCGTACCAGTTCAGTCACTCCGGAGTTTAGCGATGAAACATTAATTCCAGCAGAAAGGACAAAAAACTTTCTTCGTGCGATGGAGCGAACGAGGTCCGCGAAGAAAGCAGAGGAGAGTATGATATGAGAGCTGAGAGCACACGAGACGACCCCGGTATAGGATCGAGAGTCGATTTATTTGAAAGAACCTCGGAAACTCGGATGTTCCGCTCATTCGTGACCCGCATCGCCAATCAAAAAAAACGTCAAAAATTTATTTTCTTTCTCGCCTCTTTCTTCTTCTATCTCTCCATATTACTCTCGCCATTTCTACCTACGAGAGAAGACAAAAATCGAGAGACTTCTAGATATTCCGTATAGTTGAGTCACACGAAGCCTCATTATTACCTGTCTCATATTAAGATGGAATCGATCTATTTTCTCGATTCTGCTCTAATTATTATATTTACATCGGAAAGTCCATTTTTCCAGTCGAATAATAAAGCTGAAAATTTCAGAAATCGGAATAAACGAGAAAACTCTTAATTATTCAATCACGATGAAAATCAAATCCGCTTTAGCGCATCAAATTTTTGAGCAGCTTGAATAAAAGATGATGAGCCAAAATTACGACTCGAGGTTGGGAAAATTTATTCACGAAAATATAACTGAATTATCGATTCAAGCTTTAATGAAAGACCGCGAGGTCATTCTATTTGAGACCTATAGTAAAAATAACGAATAAAAAATATTTCACGTTGGATCTACTATGACTGCGTTTCCACCGTATGTTCAGAGTCGGGTTGGGTCCATATTTGAGCCAATGAGAAATGACATTTCACGAGAGATTATTTCCTTCCTCTCTAATCTGATTTCTCATTGGCTTAAATTTCAACCCAACCCAACTCTGACCCTACGGTGGAAACGTAGTCAATGTTTAATTGTCCTGGAATAAGATATCTGTCGGCGCCTGACGTCAGCCGAGTGTTGTCGAGGTAAAGTGACAAGAATAGGCGAGTTCAGGATGAATTTGTGTCAGCTATAACTATTTCTACCCGGATATACAGAGACTAAAGAAGTTCAAGAGGGATTACGATAGCCCGGATCTAACGCGAGGTACTTTGGTATACGAGTAAACGAGACCAAACCACCAACGCACGAACACACGAACTTGATATCCTGAAATATAACGACCCAATGTCCATCACGATGTAAATAATACAAGCGATTCATCAATTAAACGAACCAAAAGTCAAGCATGTACAAATTGCGCGAGCATTCATCACGCTCGAACATTCTTGGACTCAAGGATTTATAAACACATTTTTTTCCCCACTACTTGTTAGGATTTCGCCAGAAAAATCGTTCACTAGAACGTATATATGGTGAACTATAGAAACAGCGCGCCATAGTATTCCCGTTAACTTGGGGATTCTTTTTCGTTGCAAATGCTGGACCAAAGATACAGAGAGCGAGGGCATTAGAACTTTACATCAGGCGGGGGGGAGAATAATTCAGTTAGGAGTTCTCATTCGTGGCGAACGAAGTTTTGCGTCTCCCATACTCATGCTCTAAACTATATCCTCTTGTTCCATTTCCAATGTCATTCCAGTATGTCTGGCTGTTATACGTTTGTACGCGTAGCTATATATACAGTGCGGAAGCTTTCACACATGTCGCTGGCTCTCGGGGAAGCTGCAACGAGAGTATGCAGCTTCCCCGGGAGCTATATTATGGTGACGAGTGTGAAAGGCTGTACTACGGTTATGGGCGAGCTCAACAAAGTGAGACAGAGCGTAACAACCGCAAAACGCGAGTGAAGCTTGCCAGGGTTCACGGCCAATCGGGATTCACACCACTCTGGGCCAGTCGCGTGTGTGTCCTCGTACATTTACGATCGGAACCGCCCGGAGGAACCGCGTGGACGCTTCTACGACCGCAAAAGCATCTCTGTATGGGTACATTCACTGACTGCATACCGACAACGATGGGAATATCGTAGCGAGAAAAAGGGATGCCCAACCGTAACGGCACATTTATAACCCTACGCAAAACTTCACTGTACCCGTAATCAACGTCTCTACTGGAATTTAGGCTCTCCGCGAACAAGCCTAACAATTTGAAGCTATATCATAGACATGAGCAGTGCCCAAGATCTCTACCAGTATGAGGCTTTCGTTGACATCTCTGCCCAATCAGAAGTCTACCAGATAACGTTGTTATTGAGGTAAAAGCTGTTGGTAATCAGCCACACCGGAGATTATCGTTGTCTGGTAGACTTGTCATTGGTCAGCAAATGGTATAGCAAAAGCTCCATTCTGGCAGAGATTTCATTGCGTAGAGATTTTAGATGTCTGGTAGGCTTGTAATTCGATAGGGCTTGTTGGGAATGCTCAAAAATTCTGGTAGAGATGTTACTGGACAGTGAAGTTTCGGCTAGAGCTGTAAATATGCCCGACAATTGCAATTCAATGACAAAGTTGGATGGTCCTTTCGTTCGCCACGAGTTCATAGTCCATCGGATATTGTGTCGGGCATCCCAAAAGCGAAATGAACCGCGATAGAGGAATGAAGACCCGAGAATTAAAACCCAACAGAGGCGTTTTGTTGGTTGTGTGTTCCTCCCTTTAGCTTTTGTATGCATAAAGATAAAACGGGGGAGGGGGTTGAAGAGTATATTCGTTTGTTCGTGTCATCCTCGCGTGGAAATATCCACGCGAGTTATGGAATTTTTGATGCGCTGCGTGTATGGCTGTGCGGCAATTATTTCTCGTTTAGTTCGACCGTATATCTCAGATCGATGAAACACCCTCGCGCTGTTTTCTATGCTACACCAGTACTCCGCGAGGGTTTTCCTCCAGAGCACCTATTAAACTCTCCCTCTCTCTCTCTCTCTCTCTCTCTGTTTCATTCTCTGCCATTTGCCAGGCTAGTGTAGCAACGCAATCGACAGTATATCCACACACCAGGGGTTGTTCAATACGGAATGAGACCATGCTGTTTTGACAAAACAAAATTTTTCAATGTCCATTGAAGAATTTTCAACGACCCATCTTCCGCATAGTCGACTACTGGGGCTCGAACGATACCGTTGTCATAAGTTTACGATTGGAGAGTATAATTTTAACCCTTTGACTCTAACCTCTTTTTCAAACCTATAGCGCTTAGTGTTAGGACATTTGCTGCGCTGATCACACTGAAAAAAATGGTTCGGGATTTACAACAATACTGTTATTGTTGGCCAGTTATAGGTATACTGGTGAAAAAATATTGCCCCCACAGAAAATGCAGTAGCCCTTTTAGAAAATCCCGATTGCCGTAAAGTTCATACAAATATGACTAGTGAAGTATTTCTAATTCAACAATAATATCGCTGGTGAAAGCAAAGCAGTTTTGTCTACGGCGCCTATACTGCGCCTTTGTGGACGACACTCAATCGTCTGGCTAGCTTAGTCATTATAAATAGCTGGAAATTTATCGTTTTTGTAAATCAGCCATACTAACATAGCTCGCGAAACTACACTGTATTGTTCAAACAGCTGTAGTAGCTGATTTTTACATGCCTAGCTATTTCAACCATATAGTATGGCTGCGAGAATAACGTTGTGACACATAGCTATACTAATATGGCTCGCGCAACTATACTACGTTTTTGGAACACCTACAGTAATCTATTAACGCGTGGTGTCCATGCCTCTGCCTCGCGCGAAAACGAAACCTCGCTACGCAAAATTTGATAATGAACGAGTTTATGAAGAAGAAACTGAACGAACGGAATCTTGATGAGCTTATACCAACATTTGAAGGTAAGTCTGTTCTCACTTATCTACGGAATATGTAAAAAAGGACTATTTTTTCTGTTATATAAACGCCAATCGTATAACAAGCGAATTTTTGTAGGTTAGGTCAACTGTCATTTTCCTGCAAGGAGAGTATCATATGTCTCCGGGCCATGGATTCTCTCAAACTTCCAGGTGTGTTTCATTAGCTCTAAAAATCAAGTCTCTTTTGCAAAATATTTATGTATGAATATCATTATCGATAACAGATGATTAAAATAAATATTCATGATTATGAAACATATTGGCTGAATTTTTACTGTGACCCGAATATCCCCTACTATATATACCTACCTATACGAGTATAGGTAGGTACAATATCCTGTAATTTATCTATATAAAATGAATTTATAATTCAGCCATATTCTTTTGGTAGTATGGCTGGTACGTCTACCTCGTATGCTAGCGTTTATAAAACAGCTCTACTAGTATTGTTGGTATACAAATAATTCTGCCTACACTGACAAAACTGCTATCCACGAAACAACATTGTATATGCTTGCTTCGGCTATACTAGTATGGCTGGTGTTCGTCTACCTCGTATGCTAGCGTTTATAAGACAGCTATACTAGTATGGTTGGCATACGCATAACTCGTGATGGTGAACTCAACCATACTATGGTATTGCTGAAATAGAGATACTTGTCAGATTCGCGGAGCTATTGGGTATATGTCTGTCATGACATAGTGGTATGCTTACGCCAACGATATTGTGTCAGTCATATTTGTATGGCTTTATTACCTAGATGGTATGGCAGTAGCGTATTTTCCCATATAATATGGCTGAAGCAATAATAATTATGGCTCGAATCGGGAAACTTTTTTTTCAGTGCACCGGAGCATGTACGATGATGGGTCAGAACTAGGGAAGGATACTTTAAATGGAATCGAAGGAAGAGTGACACACCATTCGTACCTCGTAAGCGTGAAAAACTAGCTTTTTTCATATCACAATGTACCGCACCGAAGATTCTTCGATCAGGTAAAGGGATAGCTGGAAGAATTAAATGACGAAACGGAGAGAGGCTTCTCGAATCTCTTTGATTTGAGCTACTTTAAATGGCGAAATGTCTATTCAATACGCATGAAATACTCCGTGCATACGTGTAGAATACATCGAGCATTTCATAGCCGTTACATCGCGCCGGTCACGTATATATTTACAGCATGGCTCGGGCAGAGCACACCGAGCGCGCTCACCCGGAAACTGCGAAGCAGGAAATAACCAGCGGGCAATATCGCACGCTCTCCGTTTCCTATATATAACCTCTCACCCCAAGGTGTGCCCCAAACGATCTTTATTCTTTCTTATTAGTTGTAATATCCAACGGCTCTTGCCCCTTCGCCGCCACCCCCGCCGCCGTTTGTATGAGAAAATCCTGAGCCAGTGCGAACTTACACACGCGGGGGGGATTCTTGTGCTTTTGGCGAAGACTATAAAAGAGAGAGAGAGAGAGAGGCGTGTAACGAGGATTAATGTCGTGGCCTCGTTCCTCGACTAATTGCAGCTGCCCATACCAACACCCTGCTCTTCCTCATCATTGCCGCCCCCCCCTTTCTCACTATTTTTCTTCCCCCACGCGATATGGCTATCCTTGCAGAATCTCGCGCAATTTTTCTTCAATTTATACTTTTTCGCAAAGACGTAGCGGCATCACGTACGATGAGTTTATCAAAGATAAAGACTGCTCTACTCGTGTGGGAAGAGAAGCTGAGGGGGAGGAGGGGGGGGGGGTCTAGTCGTTGGCAGTCGAAATAATGTTCGAGTTACAAAAATTTAATCATTATTTACGGAAACATTTATATCATTCAACTAAAACTTGTTTCTACAAGCGCGAAAAGGACATACGCCCTTCTGCATTTTTACAAATCGATAACCAGAAAGCCCTGAACCTTCCAAAGCGAATATGTAGGTATACGAGAGCCCCAGGTGCTCGTTCAAGTTCGAGAAATTTATTCGCGACCGAAAAAAAAAAAAGATCGAATTCTCAATTCGAACGCCATGTCTGACCAAACAGCACCTTTTCCACTAGCTGCTACTCTTTTCCCTCGTGATTCCCTCGTCTTTGCGCTATGCGCAGACTTGTGGGAATTCTCGTGATTTTCTTTCCTTTTTTTTTTTACGAGATACGGATCTAATATGGTTGTGAAAAGATTAACTTCCACGGGGAGACAGGAGAGAAGCCTTGGAAGACAAAAAAAAAAGAACTGAAACGAAAGGAAAAGAAAGGGGAAACGTTTGATCATCCTCGTTCTCCCCGTCTTGACGTCGAACCGTGGAAAATTCTTGGTCTTTCGCACGCTGTAAAACGTTTGACCTTCCGTCTGCTCGAGGGTTTTTCCACGAGACGAATGGTTTAATTTCGTTTTCGTATACGCGGGTATAGAAACAAGAAAGAGAGAGAGAGAGAGAGAGAGAGAGAGAGAGAGAGAGAGAGACGAAAATCCTCGTGCAAAGGGAGGCGAAAACCTCGGAAATGAAGGGAGAGAGAGAGAGAGAGAGAGAGAGGTTCGAAATGTTTGAAAATTGAATCATAAATCGAACTTCATTTGTTCCGGGCGTAGAAAACGTGCTCACCCCAACGCCCGCCGCGCGACTCTCGCGTCGCATTTTGTATAATCGTACACCGGGTCTCGAATACAGAGAGAGAGAGAGGGTCAGAGAACGAATTGGCGAAATATACGAATTTGCAAAATTTACACAAACCACTGAATCTCCTATGTGCCGATGGAGAAACAAAACTCTATACGAATTTATTGAAAATTAAATTTCAACGATGCCTCTTTTCCCCGCGTGTACGTATAGTTTTGTTTCCCCGCAATTTTCCCTTCGTCGCGGGATCGATTACTTTACTATTTAATAATAAAAAATAAAAAAACAGTATTCGTCGATATACGATACGAAAATTTTGATAAAGTACTTTGAGGGCAAAGTTTTTAATTGAATCCCGAATAAATTTAATTACTCTCGGAGCAGGACATTTGATGGAATCGTAATTGAATAATTTATTTAAAAAAAAAAAAAAAGCAAACAAACAAGTATATTGTACCTCCCCCGACACGAAATTAGTCCGAATTAAGTGTCTCGTTCTCTCGGTGAAGCGAACAAGCATTTCATACGAGAAATTGTAATTAGGGAGAGGCGAAATTTTAATTGTATTTCGAGGGGTGCGTGTTTTCCAAGATAATTAATAATTCGTGTACGCTGATAATTTGCGCTTCGTTGATCATTTATTTGAGTCTCATTGCCACGAAAAAGGCGAAACGATTTTTTTTTTTTTTTCTCTTTTCGAGCTTTGCGCGTTCATAGTTGATTCGTTGATAATCTCTTCGAGTTTCATTGCTATAAAAACCTGACGGGTGTAGGATTTTTTTTTTTCTTTCTGTCAAGCGCATGCATGTGCCTTATTAGCGAGAGCGTCTCGTGGCGATTCTCGAGACGCGAGGGCAGAGGAGACTCTTGAAACGAACGTCGAGTGTAGCCCGAAAAAAAAAAAAAAAGGGTGGAAAAAGGTGAATGAGGGTCTCTTTCGCTTCGAGCTTTCTCGTCAATGTAAAATATAAAGCCTCGTCGGGACGACGACGACGACGACGAAACGCTTCTAATACTGCATAGAAGAGACCAGAGTGGCAACCCCAAAAGCACTGTGGACCTTTTTCGCTCTCCATCATTCTCTCTCTCTCTCTCTCTCTCTCTCTCTCTCTCTCTCTCTCTCTCTCTCTCTCTCTCTCTCTCTCTCTCTCTCTCTCTCTCTCTCTCTCTCTCTCTCTGCCTCTTTCTCTGTCGCTCTACCAACGTACAGTTATTAATTAATTAATTTGAATCTCGCGCTCACGTCGACGCTGAAAACCCCGCGTTGCGGTGTCCACTGGCAAAATTATAATTTGTTGCTGCACCAGGAGAAAAGGGGAGAGAGAGAGAGAGAGAAGGGGAAGGTATAACGACGAGAGTATAAACCGAGGCTTTAATAATGGACTCGATGCCAGTGAGCACAGTACACACGTTCCCTTTGGAATTTTGTCCTCGCCCGTACGACACCATAACTATAATATTCTATGGTGCAAGCTATACTTCCGGTCACGCCATGCATATACGAGACTTTTAAATTTTATATATACGAGCAGTAGAAATGGAAAAAACAATATTGTGATATATATCAGATATATATATCAATGTGATATATATCAGAGCTGGGAAAAGTACCAGAAAGTACTTAGTACAAAATATAAAGTAACTGTAAGTACTCGAAGTACTCGTGTATTTCAAGTACCAAGTACCGCAAATACTTGAAAGCACCAGGTATACTTCAAGTGCTCAGTACTTGAAGTACTAAATATTTGAAGTACTTGAGGTACCGAGTACTCGATGTACAGAGTATACTTGAGGCGCCAAGTACTTGAGGTATCAAGTATGGCTGAAATTGGCTGTCCAAAATTCTCCTTTGACTCGA